>CAJVPK010000284.1:0-42587 GCA_910592015.1 Diversispora eburnea | reverse complement strand
TAGATGAATTTTTTCCAAATTAATAATTGTTTAATTATGTAATAATAATTAAATAAATGTGATATAAATATAAAATACCTAATTAATCTAACATGAAAAAATTTTTTTACGAAATTTTTTATAAATGCACCCAGTTGCTAATTTTCCGAAGGGTGTATTTATAGAGGGTTGACTGTATATGCTTTAACTCTGGCCTTCATTGAGGAATTAACTAGAAAGCTAGGGCACTACATGTCCAGCTTGGTGTGTATCATAAAATTTGAATTATGACACCTTAGTCTGTGTCATGTTCCACAAATTGCAACATGATTTTAGTCCAATTTAAGTGGTATATTTATAGTCTATACAGACTATAATTATACCACTCAACTGTTCCAATTGGCATTAAAAGAAATTCTGTACCAGAAGTTCTAGATGGTTGAAAATGACCTAAAGATACTTATTATCTGTTAAATATGGATAATATGGATGCAATTCAAAACACAAATCATATTGTAAAGATCCTGATGTATTTGATCCAGATAGATTCATGGATAAAGATAATTCAGATAGTCAAATTCCTCTTTATATGTTTGGTGGAACTTTAAGAAAGTGTAAGTAAATTTCTTTTTAATTATAAAAAAATGCATAATTACATGATAATTTACCATCGTTTTATCTAACTGCAGGTCCGGGAAGAAACTTGGCGATGATGGAATTAAAAGTTACCTTAGCAATGTTATACTGAAAATACAATATTGAATTGATGAGACAATTAAAAGATCGTATAAGGTTGCTTAGGGTTTTTGAGTTAAAAGTTAAATTGAGAAAAAGGAAAAACTTCTGATAAACTGTAATTTTGTTATTACTACTTAATTTTTATTATTTAAATGCTTCAGTACAGTGAATCATAGTTTATTGAAATGTTTTTTCTTGTAATAAAAAATGGCCATGTAAAGGTTTACTTTATAACTTTTATTAAATCTGAAGACTCCCAATGAAATATGAATACAAACTTCAAGAGTTATTATATAAAATCATTAATCGATTATGTTAACAGTAGCACACAAACAAGAATGGGCACAGAAACACCTTAATGAGTACGTCCAGCTAGCTGCATGCCAAAAGACAAATTCAAAATTTTTTGCTTGGAGCAAATTGGCAAAACTAGCCTTTTTTTTTGTTTTAGGGATCATGGATGGTCCATCTTATGTCGATATTGATTCCAAACATATAAGTCGTATATTCAAAGAATTTCTTAAAGAAAACTTCCCTGAAGTAATTGATTGCATCCAATAGTCCCAACCTTAATCATATTGAGTATTGTTAAAGGGAATGTGGAGAAGCGGCAACCAAAAAATTTGACAGAATTAGAGTAATCTATGATGGAAGAATGGAATAGGGAACTAAATTATTTGATAAAATTAATTGTATATACATATTACTTATTAATATTATTGATTTGATTGTGAGTGGACAGTAGTGGTGGGATAGGTACATTTGGTAAACGGATGATTTTTTCTGGACAATAATGTAGAATAAACTTTTGGCATAAAAAAATGATGCAGGTTTGTTATTCAGATACACGATCGACTATTCTATTTTTATATATAGTACATTATTAAAAATAAATTCTTTGGTATGATTGACAATTATATCATTATTCGTATTTAATGCGATTTGTCAATTTATTTTAAAAAATAATCCATTTTATTAATTGATAAATATAATTTATAATTAAATTTAATTTTCTCATATTCACATGAGTAAGGTTTATAAATAAAATAGATGAATTTGTTAAATAATAAAGCTCAAGATAATGAAAATTCCAAAGATCCAATGATTTTCCGGCAAATTTTTTTGGCAGTGTGAAGATCATTCTTAAATAAAAAAACCAACGATCTGATGACTTTGTAGATCCATCTTTGGAACTTGTAAATTGGTTATAAAAAAGGAATTTTTTGAGTCACCTGCCAAATTTTAAATAAGTTCGCGGAGAAATTTACTCGAAATCCGTTCAGTAATACAGTAATACTAGGAAATATTGGTTAGAATATCAAAATCCGCTGTACTACACTACACATTTACACATGTAACAATGTATAAAGAGAATATGCAAATGCATAAGTTAAGGGGAAGTTTTTTTTTCGTGGGAAAGTGAGATTGAAATTCGTAGGCAAATGCATTGTACAGCGACAATTATCCACTTCGGAAATAATCTTCAAGATACATTTTTATTTATATTATTATTTGTAATTTTCAAATCAAAACAAAATTCAGAATACAGAAAAATAAAAAAAGTTACTTGCAGTTTGAATTCACTTTTCTTATTAAAATACCATACAATATAATATCGAATTCACCAGGGGTTACCCAATATTCTGCTTTTTTCAAATGATGAGATATAGGAACTTTTACTAAAGTCTCAGAATCAACTAAATTTTGAAATAATATTTGAAATTTGATACCATCATGAGTGAATGTCTTTGCGTATAAAGAAGCAAGGTTAATGTTAGGCGTTGTATAAATTCCATGACTAAAATTATTAAATTGATGTGCCTTTTGATATTCTTTTTGATATTCTTTTTGATATTTCTCACTTTCTAAATATCCATCATCTGCAATTGAATGATTATGATGATTTTTTGCTACTCCATGAAATGAAATTTTCCATTTTCTCTTTCTCTTGTTTTTGAGAATTTCCACTATTACACGTCCCTTATCATCATTTACTGACGAATCTTCATTTGTAACATAAAAGTTGCGAATTGGTGTATTGAATCTAATTTCTTTCCATTCGCATACTTTTAAAAATTTAAAATCTAAATGATGTTGACTATGATGATTACGATGATGACGATGACGATTCTGTTGTTGTTTTTCATTATAATTAATATCCAAATCAGGATTTATGTATTTTATAGTATCGTAATCATTCTTTAGATGAATTTCTAAATGTATAATACTGCCCATAGTAATATTGTAAAATCCAAGATTATTGATATTAAAAAGTTCTTGTCCATTAAATACTAGTCGTTGAAGTTGAGGTCTAACACCTTGAAAATTTTGAATTTTCTTTTTTAATTCATAAATTGTGGTATCATCATTTAAATTTATAATTTGAAATTCTATTTGATTAATTAATTTTTGAATTATAACTTGGAAAAATGAAAATTTTTTCTCAGTATTAGTGTTATTCTCGTAATTCTCATAAGTGATTGTTGCTATCGGTCCACCAACTAAATATGTCTTATAAAATGAATTAAAATCAAGTTGTTCATATATTCGAGGATCTTTTTGATCGCGTTCTAAATAATCGTAATAAGTTACCACAGTCGATTTTGTCATTTTAGAGACAGCCGACGCGATTAATGAAACTGTATCATTAGAAAACTTGTCATTTTTTGGTGGTTCTTTTTTTGGACTTGGAAAAGAAGGAATTTTGATTATATCTTTAAATTCTTTATATTGTGACCATTGTTCTATTTCCTCAAATATCAAAAGTCCCAAGAACGATGTACATAGTACAAGACACATTAATAATAATACTTTATTTTCTTGCATATTTATTATTATTGTTATTTTTAATTTATTTATTTTCAAAAAAAAAAAAATATAATAATAATAAATAGTTTAATATCAGAATAAAGCTATATTTTATATTTAAAATTATGAATTAATATAACTAAAAGAAAGAGGAGAATGAATTATTAATTTTCCAAATTCAGTATACAACTATTAAAAATTATGATAAACTTTATCAATATTGTATCAATATTACATAATGAAGTACAAAACTGTAAAAAAAATACAATTAAATTAATATACAGTATTTAATTAATTTAATATTTCAATTTAAACTATATTTTCCGAATTAATCAGGATTAGCTGTCTAACTGCAGACCAGTGAGAATGACAGTAAAAAATGTTACGACTCGAACGACTCACACATATATACAGTAGTATGTAAGTCATGTGTTAGTCGTGTGTTATCCGTATGAGGGTTTTCTTTCATAATGGGTTTTATTCGTTTAAGGTTCTTTTGCATTAAGACTTTTAAAGTGAATGTGTTGAATATTTTCAAAATTGTGTTCATTATAATTGGATACGTATAATCGAAATAATCTGAAATATAACATATACATTTTTTATCACTTTTATCGGGTATAGACTGGGTATAGACTGCTAAAATGACTAGCTACAATAGGAAACAGGATAACAGACTAGAGTACGGGACATTTTTAAAAAAATATATATAATATAAATATACAGCAGCCACGTCAAAAATTTTTCGTGTCAAATTTTCAGCCTTCCAGATTTAAATTCGATTAAATTGAATTGATGACAATAATATCTTTATTTTACAATTTTATAAAGCGTAAAATACAAAATGAAGTAAAAGTAATAAAAAAATAATAACGAATGAAAATAAAAATCCTAAATAAAAAAAAAATAATATATATATATACTAATAATAAAATATAATAATATTAATAAAATAAAATAATAATAATAGGTGAAAAAATTTCGTAAAATTAAATTATGTAATTATAATTGTTAGTTACTAATTAGTATTATTTATTACTTCATTATCGGTTGTCATTTTTTCTCCTTTTTCTTCTTTTTCTCCTTTTGAATTTGATTCAGCTTTTCTAATTTGTCTCACGATATCCAACTCATCCGGGAACCACCATTGTTTAACAAAAGTAACTAGATATCTTGGTAAACCGCATAAAAATATGGAAAACATCATTCCAAACCAAAAAGCTCCTCGACTAAATAATTGTTCACCAACTTTATATATTGGACCTTCAGGAAATAATCCATAAATCATAACATATAAAAATATAAGACTTAATTCTCCAAATAATACTGCCCAAATAAACCAAGTCCAATGATAGGTATTATATGATACAATTAAATTTGCAACTACAATTACAGTAATTGCAACCGCTGCAGAAAATTCTGTGGATATGGAATCTAAACCCGCCGAACTTACAATATTGGTAGAATAATAAAAAATGAAAAAAAATGTAAAATAAACGACTAAAGATTGCCATATTCCATCCATAAAATAAATTATAAACAATTTTCTCGAATAACGTTTTTGTTTTATTCCTAAACTATAAATGATGGGATATCTCAAACAATATGATGCACTAACGGGTTGATCGGTAGTTCCTAAAGAATAATAAAAAATTAAAAGAATAATTAAAATAAAAATAATTATAATAAAATTGTATTAATATTCCGATTATATTATTGTAATTCTCCGAATATTCCCCCAAACGCAAAAAGAAAATATTAAAATAATAAATTTTACCTAAAGCAATAACTGATCCAACCGTAAAAATCATATTATATAATTGTACAAAACTATATTCGTAAAATATATTGGCCGAAAACCTAAAAAGAAAAGAAAAATTATTATCAATTATTATTCATTCTCAAATTATCGTTCAAGATAATATATATATATTTTTATTTTATTTTTTTTTTTTTAAAAAAAAAAAAAAAAAAAAAAAACTTACAAACAATATATTTGATACCATAATACAGGAAATACCCATATTACGTTTTTATAAAAGAAATTTAAGATCATTTCAGCTATACGCATATAATCCCAAAAACCATGAACAAGTAAAAGTCTGGTTAAAAATTTAAATTGTGATATGGAATAATCTGCAGCCATCGATGCTTGGACCCCTAATATTTTTATAAATAATATCAATTATTATTAATTTTATAAAAAGAAAAAGATTATCTAAGCCAGCATTCAAAATAATTCAAATAACTTCTTTCTTACCTTCTTGTCCGGATATTCCAACCCCAACATTTGCCGCTTGAATCATGCTCACATCGTTAGCTCCATCTCCAATAGCAAGTGTGGTAGATCTCTTTCCTCTACGTATTAATTCTACTACTAATGCTTTTTGTAAAGGACTCACTCGACAACAAATTACTGAATGAAAAAATTCCGATACATCAATAATTTTTTGACGAGCGGGTCCATCTTCTAACAAAAATGAAAGTGATATACCATCAACAACGAATGCATGTTGTTCTCCTGGTTTTATAGGTTCCTCCCCTTTTTCTAATTTTGTATCTCCTTTTCCTGTTAAAAGTGCAACAATATGATCCAACTGATTCCTTACTTCTTCACCCTTTGTCCCCCTTACAATCCAAAGTCTCATCTCTTTCGTTAATAACTGTGCAGCAAATCCAATATTTATAGCTGTTTCTAATTTGTCTCCCGTCAAAACCCAAACTTTACATCCGGCTTCTCTTAGTGATGCGATACTTTTGGGAACTCCTTCTTGAAGTTTATCTTCAATTGCCGTAGCTCCTAAAAGTATAAGTTCATTTTCAATTTCTTCTGAAACTGCATCAATCATTTTCGATCGATCTACTATTGCTGTTGATGCCTTATCATATTTTGCTGCCCATAATTTATATTCAGTTTCATCTAATTTACGATATGCCAATGTTAAAGTCCTAAGACCTATTATAAAATAAATTTTCATAAAAATGAAATTAACATGGAAAAATTAATATAGAAAAATTTTATATGAAATTATTATATACGAATTTTTTTATTTACCATTATTAGAAAATTCATCAATATTTTGTGATGTCGCTTTAACAAATTGATCTTGACCACTAGCCAATCGTTCAATAATAACATTATCAGCCCCTTTACAAAATAATACTATACCTCCACCTAATTCTGTAGGACGACGAGCTATTACACTCATCCTTTTACGAGTAGAATTAAATTCTAAAATATTTAATAGTTCAAAAACATATTCCTTGCCGAGAACATCAACATTTATAGAATTATTACTTCGTCCAAGAAATACAAATCCTACATTCTTAGCAGCTGATACTAAAGCTGCTTCATCAGGTGATTCAGCTTTATATACAAGATTACGGCTAACTGTTTTATCAATTCTCTTGGGATCTTTTGCTGTAGCGACAGGAAGTGGTGACTTTGAAGTTGATGAAGAACCTATTCCAATAAATGAAGGAACAATTTCTTTTAAAGAATTTTTAACTTTTTGTACGGCAGAATTTAAAGTATTTTGATTTTCAGAATTAAGTTCAGTTTTTTTCTCTTCATCGACTGAAGCTAAATTAATTTCACTAGTTGGTTCAGATTGTCCTTTTATTACCTCACCAGTAATACCAGCTTCAGATGATGTAGTCTCTGTTACAGGTTCACTTTCATCTACTACAACTGTATGACAAACCGCCAATAATGTATAAAATTCTTTAATGAGTTGTGATTTATTTGGTATTTTAAAATCTTTATCGTTAATTTCATCAATTTCGTCTTCACTTTTTGTATTTTTATTATTATTATCATCATCGTCATCATCATTATTTTTTTTATCCTTTTCACCCCTTAAATCTCGAAATAATTCTGGATCAACGAATGTCAAAAAATTCTTATCCGTACTTGAATATTTTGGGTCAAAGGTTTTTTTCAATTCTTCAAGATATTGTGCCCATATTTGATCTTGACTCGGTTTTTTCTTTTCAATATTATTTCCTGCCAACATTTTTCCTTTCTCTGCATCAGTTACTCCTCCCCAACCATTATTCCCATATACTTTTCCATCTATAGAACATTGACGAAATTCCATGATATTACGAGTCAAAGTACCAGTTTTATCGGAAAATACGTATTCAATTTGTCCTAAATCATCAGAAAGATTCCACTGTTATGAATTAAATAATAATAATAATAATAATAATTATAATAATAATTATGATGTTCATAAATACCAAATCAAAAAAAAAAATAAAAAAAAATAAATAAAAAAAATAAAAAAAAAAATATGATAAAAGTTATTAAATAATTCTTACCGACTTTGGAACACAAGGTGAATTTGTTTCTTCATCCCACATTTCAAGATCATTAAAAATAAAGAATGCCTAAAATATATATATATATATATAATATAATAATAATAATAATAATAATAACAATAATTAGAAAATAAACAAAAGTTTTCACGAATGAAATATTTTTAAAGAAATCAATTATAACCTGAAAACCTTTTACAAATTCAATTGAAATATATAATGAAATTGGTAATATATTTTGAAAGATAATTAATCCTGTCCTAAACGTATAATGAATTTTAAAATCTTTCATTAATTTCATTATTTAATAACATTTTAAATCATTAATTTTTGAAAATACATACCAAAAAGTCAAGAAGGAAGCGAGTTCTATGGATTGACGATTGGAATCAATATTTTCAACGATATTGTATCCATATTTATCCGCCAATACATTTAAAGATATTCCACTTCCGATAGCACAAATTGAGGCAAGAATAATAAGTATTATAAAATTGAGAATGACCTGATAAAAAAGAAATTTACGAAGGGAAATTGAAAAAGCAAGTGATGAAAAGAAAATTAAAGAAATTGAAAAAAAAAGAAATTAAAAAAAAAAAAGAAAAAAAAAATTGGAAAAAGCAATTGAAAAAGAAAAGGATGAAATAAAAACAAACTGGAAACTAAAGGTAATAAAAATTTTAGAAAAGAAAATATTACCTCAAAATTCATTTCTTTCTCTATTCGACTTCTCTTACTTGGAGTTTCACCCGAATTAAGCATTATTTTTGTTTCAACTCCAGTATAAACCGTTATGGCAATAACCCATTCTGTATTTCTAATAACATGCGCACGTAATAATAAATTATTTATATCTATAGAAATAGTTTTCTTGGGCTTCAATTCCTTTGATGCTACGGGTATTGTTGGGGTGGTGGGTAAAGTTATGTCAATCTCTTCTGGGATATCAGGTATAACTAAAGTTGCATTATAAGTAAATAGATTTGAATTTGGTGCTTCAGATTCAACCCAAAATTTTAATTTGGCACAATCTTCAGCGGAACGAACATTTTTTGTATCAATAACACATCGACGAGGTTTAAGATTTGTCTCTCCATCTAAATCTTTCGTTTCAACGAAACAAGTTCCTGCTGGTTCGGAAGTTGAAATAATGATTGAATCTGCTGGTACGGCGTCACCATTCCTAAGGAATAAAAAGTCACCTACACGAATATTTCTCCAAATGACTTTTTTAAATTCAGGTTTACCATTTATTTCATTAGATGGTTCAGTTGGAGAATCATCATCATCATCATCAAAATCAATTCCTGGTGTACCATTACTGGTTTTTTGGTTCTTAATATTAATTTTATTATTATTTTTATTATTATTATCGGTTTTTTTCCATAATCCATTGAAAAATGATTTAATTCTAAAACTAAATCTTTTCCATAAAGTAAGTTTAGGCTTAATTGGATAATTGACATTTAAAAAATTTCGTAAATGATAACTTGTTGCCCCATTGAATTGCGCGTCAATTTGATGACGATTTCTATCTTCTACAGCATCTTTACAAGCAGTGAAGAAAACAACGGTAGTAAGAGGGAGCAAATTCAATACTATATTGTTTGAACTAATAGCTGGTATCAATCCAATAATTGCCATGAATAAGAAATACAAATTGGCAACCTTTCGAAATTGTTCAAACAAATTTTTCGGTACAAAAGTCCATAAAGTATATTTTGCAGTAACTATTTTATTTGAAACATATTTGATATTAGGACGACCTTTACCGTCAATCTTATCTTGTGGTAAAGGTAAATTGGCATATACTATTCGTCGTTTACCAGTCGTCGGTCTATTTTTAATTTTAGTTTCTGTTCTTTTATATTTCTTTAATTCTTCATTACTAATTGCTTTCGTTTCATTTGCCTCGAGTGAAAAAGGCAAATCTTGTGAAAGCGTGGAGGACATTATTATTGTAACAGCTAAGTTTAATTAGCAAATTTTTATGAGGACGTAAAACAATTCATAAATAAAAAAATTTGTCATGTTACATTAGGAGGAGTGGAAGTATTAAAATAGTTACAAAATTGGTAAAGATCATTTTTCATAATATAATAATTATTCTTTGATTCATTAACACAATGCATATTATTAATAAAGTTTTTTTTTTTAAAAAAAAATCTAAATATAGAACATTTGTTTACTGTATATTACTGTATTTATCTAATACTTGTATAAAATAATGTATAACTACATGAATTTTTAAATTGGTTACACGACTATGTAAAAAAAGATAATCTATAATGACAGTACTTTTCATAGACAAGCCGATTTAAGTCATAATATAATTGATTTGAATTTAATTATTATATGCTCTCTTTCTTTCGTTATTCTAATTTTACAAGTTATTACTTCCTCATTTAATTATATTTTTAGTTGTAAATTATAGTTTTTACTATAAATTTGAATGTATCGAAACGACCGATTCAATTTTTTTTTTACATTAATAAAAACTATTGCTTTCAAAAATTCATTCAAATCAGATGATTACTTTTACTCATTATTAAGTGTAACCATAAGTTCTAACAGATCGATTCTCGATACTGGTTTTGACCAACATTTAAAAACATGATTTAATACTTTCTCGGCCGTAAAAGTATAAAAAAATTCAACTTAAATTGACTAGTCAATTTCTAATTAAATTAACCGGTTGACTTTCATGTATATGTATAAAAATAAAAATGCAAATTTTTCATCTTAATTGATTTCTAATAATTTTTTTCAAAGAATGTCTTTCATATATTGGCAACCAGATACAGGATTTACCTGAAGAAATAGAACAATTTGTATATGATACAAATGATACTTATTATAATTTTAACAACAAACAAGTAATTTTGATGATTTAACTTATTATAATGTCTATTCTAGAAGTGATACTTTAGTCAAACTATATCTTCTATTAAAAAAGTTGACAAGAAAACATCTTTTGTAATCACTTTTCTTATAAAGTCACATGACTTACAAATTATCCAAGTTGTTTTTTTTTCTATTATGTCATTAATTTCAATATGAATATAGCAAATCATTAATTACGACACACTTACAATTTTATGAGAAATCATTTACACGCCTATGAAGTGTGTGTGACATGTATACATATCTACTTTTTTTAACAATTGTCAGTTGAGATAAATGGAAGATTCTAAAATTTCTTTGTTGAATTTTGGCACAAAGAAAATCAAAGAATTGACTTAATTAATATTTGTGATAAACCTTTTTTATGTAAATAATTAAAATAATTTGATCTTAAAATTGAACCTGGTGACAATGTCTTTTGCCTTTTATTTTTAGAGATATGTTAAAACGCGTAACTTTAAAATATTTAGTTGCATAAGATTGTGGGATTAATAATACTTATAGTATGCAATCAGCCAAGTTCCAAATCATTTCTTCTCTACATACAGCTGACAAAAACTTTTAAAATTACATTATAAACTCTCTCATTAATAAACTTCCTTGGATCGATTTTATCGATAACAAAGTAATAAGTAACTCAAATAAACAATACAATAAATTTCCTTCTGTGGTAACATCTGACCAAGTTTGAATAAGCTTTTGTCATCTTGCGGATTATTTTCAAAAAAACAAGCCACCTTCAAGAATTAACTTCCTTTTTTATCATTGTAAAAAACATTGTATAAATATAACTGCACTGAATTAATGATGCATAAAATTTGTTCGAAAAAGGTAATCACTTCACATCAGAACAAGAATTTTTTAATAATAGATCAGTATTACACATCCATCACTAATTGAGAAAAAATAAAATTTTTATATGCACAAGGAGCAGAGTTAAATCGGCAATGATTCAATTTCGTGAACGTAAACCATATATAGAGGCACTTTCATTTACGGAATCTGTAGATTGCGTTCTACGTGACAACTTGTGTTAGTAATTACAGAATCTATCAAATCCAAAGAAACTGACATTTTAGGGAAAATCAAAAATTGTGGTAAATGTCGAATATTTTTAATACTCAATCATATACTGTATTTTTTTTTTAATCTTTTATTTAGGTAAAATTACAGAAACCAACGAAAAGAGAATATTAAATAAACATAATTGGGTTTTCTTTGCTGCGCAAGAGAAATATCATGTTCTTCAGCCGGGCAATTATTGCTGGAAATTAGAATTAGTCCTTCCCGGAACATTAATAGAAACGATTGAACAATGTAATAGAAGTTACGTTCGTTATAACCTTAAGGCTACCTTAAAAAGACCAACTTTCGCATAAAATCTTCATACTAAACGTAAAATCCAAATCAATATACTGTACATTAATGACTTTGTATAATTTTATAATATATACCTACTTAAAAAAATTACTTTTCCAGAAGACTCTGCGTTCACATAATCTTATCAACATCTAGCTGGCATTTTGATCACATCATTTTTTACGCAAAAATTTTAAAAAAAGTTACGTAAAAAAAAGATTGATTTATTTCGTGATATTATTAATAGAATTACTTCACGATAAGAAAATTATACAATATAGTGGCAATATTCTCGTTGTCATGAATGATTTTGAAGCTGTAATTTTTGATTTAGTCAACGAGTAATTGTTAATTTGGAAAAAAAACCTAGTAATTCCTTATACATTTGTATCCGTAGTTTAGGAATGATTATGTCGGAATTAACAACAGTCATAAGACATTTCATGGACCAATTCTTATCTTAGATATTTTTAGACGGAAAAATCAGATTGTTGGAAATTTTAATGAATGTTGGCATCCTGATCCTTCTCAACGTCCAACAATATGAAATTTATCGATTATTTTTGGATTTTAAATATTATTGTTATCATTCAAAAGATGATATCAAAAAAAAAATTTTTTTCCAGATAAATATGATATTTGGTTAGAATTTAAAAAAAATCGGGAAAAAAGACAAAATTCTTGTTAATAATCCATTATATGGGCATCCAAATTCTAGTATATCTATGTTATAATGATAATTTTTTAAAACTGGGACCATAAAAATTCATTATGTTAATTATTTCTATAGATAAATTTGAAATCAAGAATAACGAGTATACATGTGGTTCCGATCGAATAAATTTTTTGAAATAATTATCAGATATTTAATATAATGATGATAAAAAAATTAAAGGTATTATAAATACATTATCTCTATAGATTAATTACCAAATGATAATTTTGATATTATGAATAGCAAGTAAGAAATCATATAATATTTATTAATTTTAAATAATTTATTAACTATAATACATTTGACACTTTTCAGTCGAAGAAATTCTAAAAACTCAATTTTTTCATTTTTCATATCTTATTATGACGTTTTATTTGGAATGCGATCAATGAAATAGGAAAATCGCTCCTTTTTGGGAAAGGAAATGATCTACGTGCTTTTTTTTTTTGAAAAACCAATTTTCTTTTCACTTTGAGAATCTGGTCCGTTCTGAGATGTACCAAGTCCTTTATAAAATTATTGCAAATTTTCGTTATTTTTGGATTTTTAATTGGTAAATTATTGACGAAATGCATATTTAAAGTAAATTTCAAAAAAAAATAGATAAAATAAAATTATTTGGTATTTGCTCTACAAATAAAATTAAAAAATAATTTTTTCCTGAAATTTTTTGACGTAAATTTATGAGATGTATGATCATTTTTCGTATAAGCTCTCCTTTTAAAAACACAGTTATCTCATTTTATGTATTTTTGGAACAATTTTTTTTTCGCGTTGTAATTTTTTTGGTAAAGGAAATGAATGGATTTTAACAAATAGCTCATTGGCATAAAAATAAATTTTTTATTTTCTGTCATTTTTTCTTCGAGATAATGATTAATTGAGTAGACAAATAAAAATGGAATATATATCAACTTTCGCTGGCTTATAAAAACTTGCGCTATAAATTTAAAAATTTAAATTTAGTATTTATCTTTAAGAAAAGTTAAACAAAGGCACTTGGAGTAAAATAAACATTAAATGAAAATATAATATATTCAATAAATAAAATAAAGAAATAATATGCCCTTTATTTCAATTAAATAAAAAATGTTAAGTGATGAGCTTTTTGAAAAAAATATTTTATTTTATTTTATATATTTTCGCATTTTCCATTTGGATAATAATAAAATAAAAATAAATCATTTATATTTTTCGCATTTAGAATTTTTTAGTAAATGATGATATAGAAAATACAAATTTTAATAAATGTAATTAAAGATTTCGCAAATTAAAAAAATTTCCGTTTCCGAATTGAGAGCACAATGTGATGTGATTTCTTACAATATTTTTTATAAGATTAGAACAATAATTTTCTTCGCTGCCAACTCGGACTTTTTTTAAAAGTTTGTTGAAAATTAATTTTTATTAAAAAAATATCTTATCTATTATTTTCGTGATTCTGTCCATCAATTCCAAGCAATAAATCAAATAAGTAATATAACAAAAGAATTTATCATATAATCCATCCCCAAGAAAGAAATCGGATTAGAATATAATAAAAAACAAAAGAATCTACCTTATTTATCAAAATTCGAACCCAAGATATAAGAAATGTACCACTAACAATATTAATACGTAGTTAAAAATTCAAGCTAATAAAACGACCCTGATCTTGAACTCTTGTCGTAATATATAAAAAAATTTGTGATATTTTATTTAGAAAATAACTACATTTAACCAGTTAAAATAAGCAATAATCTTTTATTTAATAAAAAATCTTAATTACAAACTAACATCTAAGTTATTTGAACTCATATAATAATTTCATACTTTATATGGTCCAGTGCAAAAAGATTTGTACCTCAAAAAAACATCAATAAAAATTTTTTTATTAAGTAAACTTTTTTTAAAAAATTCAAATTATATCATTACATATTCGGAAACATAAAAATATAAATTTTATTTTTAAACTAATTATTATAATCAAAGCTATCATAGTCATCAAATTCTTCATCAATTAATTGTACTTTTTCATCATGCTCAAAATATTCTTTTGCATTATTAAGTGCTTTTTTCCAAAATTCAATTATAATTTGTGAGGTAATTTTTTCTTTAAATGCATCTAACAATTTGTTTCTAATGGATAAAAGATCTGGATGTGGACCTGATCTTGCAACTTCAACTTTAACAACTGCCCAAATACCTTCTATTGGTTGAAGTTTACAATGATAAGGGGGTAAAAAAAATTTGATGATTATACTCTTTTGCTATCTCAACACAAGAAAATGGAATATTCTCTTAGTTTAGCTAAACTAGTTCTAAAAGCTCTGGCCTTCATAATTCACTAGAAAAAACAATATTGTGTGCAGTTAACCAATCAATTATTTTTTTTTTTGTGTTTGATGTTGAAATATGTTCAATTTACCATTTATGATAACTTGCTTCATCCATGTGAATGATTACTGGTCCATATTTTTTATAAAGTATTTTGCAAAGAGTTAAAAAAAGGTTTTCAGAAATTTCCGCATTAAAATTTCTATAATAATCCACTTGATCAAAAGTTATATTGGCACCTTTAACAATATCTGACACATTATTCCATTCTTCGGCATTCTTTCATTTTCATCCTTGAGCTCCTGAAGGTTTAATTGTTGGATCCCAAATATGAACAGAATTTGATACAAGTTCACCATGCAATTTGTTATGTGATCCATTTCAAAAACAATAATTACATCAAAAATAATAACCAATGGACCATTAGGTAATAATACAACACCTTGATGAGAAACCCATATGTTATATGAAGTATGATGCAAGTGGCAATAAGATTTATTAAGAAAGAATTCTGGATAATGTGGAACATTACTTTTTTCCTTCCAAATTATCAAAGCAAAAATGAAAATAATGGCAATGTAATGCAACATTATTTGATGACTTATGAAGAATATTTCTTTGTTCCCCTGATGCAATATTTAAAAACTCTATATGAAATATGCATATTTAAAAAATACTTAAAATATAATTAAAATATTATTGAAATATTATTAAAATATATTTAAAATATATTTAAAATATACTTAATTATATTTGTGATAAGTTACTTAAAATATTATTATTTTATAATTAACGGCATTGTTAAATCACACCAGTGGTGTTTAACACCAGTTGATTTTTAGCCAATAAAAATAAAGCACATGATTTTTAAACAATGTAATTCATTATAATAAAATATGCGTGCACATGACAATAAAATGTATAATTTTTTATTAATAAAACATGCGTTACATGATATCATATACTATAATTACGCCATACTATAACTATACTATAATCACATAATATACATCATAAATGTTGATATATTGTATCTTTGCTTATTATTAATCTTCATTCTTGTTAGTTTCCTCTACCTTCGCTTCCTTACAAAACTTCAATTCATTTTTCCCTAACTTAATTTTTAAATTATTCTGTACTTTACGAATATTTTTTTTTTCGCTCTTGCATACTAGTTCTTTACTGGGCATGTTCGCGCATTATGCCTTTTCTCACTACATAAACCACAAGTTCTCTTACTAGTTTCTCCATTTATCAGTTCATTGTCATTTGATCTGATATCTTGTAATGGTTTTCAGTACTTTTTATGTGATGGTTCCTCGTGACTTTCATTGTCAGCATTCTCTCCATTGCTTTGATTAAGTTCAGATGCCTCTCATTTTTTGCTCTTGCGATTTGTTTTCACGTGCTCAGAACCTTTGAGATTTTTAATCCCGATAGGATTGCTGATAGTAGAAGCAAATTCAGTAAAACTATCACCATTCTTTACTTGATTAATAATTTCAACCTCTATCTCCTTAGCCAATTTCAAATATATTTCATATAATTTCTCCATTTTGCCTGTCATAATAGCCAGGTTTAGCGTTTTCTTCATAATCCCAAATCCTTTTCCATATTGTTGTTTTTGGGACAACTCTTCACAAACCTCGTTGGTAAAGTTAAGATTTGTATACTATTGATGGCCCTCGTTACAAAGTGAAGAGTTTATATTAATATATTTTTCTGATAAACATTTTTCACCTTTTTAAGAGCAATTTCCTTAACAATAACAATATTAAGTTTAAAACATCCTGCACATCGAGGACATCATGAATTTTGATTTTTAATTGTAATGGAGTATGATTATTAATATACTCATCCGATAAACATTTGTCATTCCTAGATTGAGCTATATTTTTAGTTAAATCTAAATCAACTCTTCAAGTATCTATTACACATTTAGGACACCAAGAATTATGATTTCTTATTCTTTTTAAAGGAGCTTACCATTTATTTTTTTGCACATTGCCAGAAAAGTGGCATATAAATACTTATATATTTTACAGAAAGACAAATATCACCTTTTTTAAGTGTGATTTCTTTAGCAATATCAATATTAAGCTTAGAACATCTTGCACATTGTGGACACCAAGTACTTTGCTTTATATCACATAAACTAGTATTTCATTCATGAAATTTAGCCCATTTTCAATGTAAAAGACTTTTATTATTGATATAACATTCAGAAAGACATTGTCTATCTTTTTCTAAAGTAATATTTTGAGCATTAATTAATGTCAATTTGCATCCTATTTTTAGAGAAAACTTTGTATCATCAATCTTAATGTTTAAAATCTAATTATTAAGTATCTATTGAGAGGGTAATTGCACATTCTTTACAGTTTGAAGTTTTTCTTTTACAAATGAACATTTTGAACCATTATAAAGTTTATAAAGAACAGGTGATTTTCTTTTATTAAATATAAATCAATTGTAAATGTTTTAGGGGACCAGTTACAGTCAGTTACCCTTTTTTTTCAGCCATCTAATTTTCTTGGTTCTAAAAAATATCAAACTTCTGTATAATTAGGAATAAGAGGCTCATCATATCCTATAGGTCTTCAATATTTTACAGCCAGTTTTGAAATTATTTTTTTACCTTTTAATGCATGTTTTACTGCCTCATTAGGAGTTATACCTATTAATAAAATAATAGAATTATTAAATGTATCATCATTGATACGAAGACCTTTAATCTAAGATTGACATCTCTCAGTTATAGGTAAATGAAAATCTATTGCATCTTGACTATACTTGCATGTAAAATTATTTTGGAACCCTGAAATTACAATTTTGGGAAAAAAGTCAAAATAGTTTTTCATAGAAAACAAAATTATTTTACTTAAAATCCAAAATTTTTTGACTACCCAGATTTATTCTTTGATTAAAGATATATATAACTGGGTACTTTTTTTACTTCTGTATATAGAATCAATTCTGCATAAATCTCAAAAAGTTGAAATATCTCAAAAATTCAAAATCAATTTTGGAAACATGTATAATCTTGACAGAAAAAAGTATGATTTTCAAATTCTTGATGGTCTTACTTAGCAAAAGCTACATCATGTTTAAAGTTGGCATACTGAATTTTTATACTATAACTAAGTAAAAAATTCTTACACTCACCCATATATTCAGTGCTCCAATTAATAATAAAAGTTTTTAAATAATTAAGAGGACAATTTAGGTCATTATAAATTTTCTGAATCATCTTAACTATTTTAGCAGATATTTTATTGGTCAAATTGAAACCTAGTAGTTACATCTTTAATTACGTCCCTATACTTATAAATTTGTTTATCTACTTTATCATGAGGCATAGGTGTAGTATCAGATTAATATACCTTGTTTAAATCTTGTATATTATTAAAAGAGGCAAACTTTGAATGTGGTTTATGAATTTGATATAAAGCTTGGTTTTCAAGCCATTCCTGAACTTCATTGAAAGTGAAATCAAAACCAGAACTATGTGAAACCTCATAAAGTTTTTTACTAGTCCCTTGATAACCAGAAGGATGATAACAGATTTTTTGTAAATCAATATTGATATCAAGTTCATGAGTTTTTTGTAAATCAATATAAATTACAGATTCACCCATTACTTTAATCTAATATAAATAATAAAATTTTTTCATGAATCTAGCTTATGTTGAGATATTAGAAACCAATAAAGCTTTGAAGGATGAGCTTAACTCTGAGGTAAATAGTAATATACTTAATGAGAAAAAAATTCAGAAATATCTTTATGAATTAGAGTAATGTAATAAAACTATATCATTCCAGGATAGTACTATTATAACACAGGAATCAGAAATTCAAGAATTAAAATCTCAGGTCTCAAATCTAAAAAAATATTTTAGAAGACATCAAAAAAAAAGAGTCATATATTTTATGTTTAGAGCAAGAATTAATTAATCTTGAAGATGAGATAAATTGGTTAAAAATCAGGATACATGAAATATGTTCATATTAGAGGTTAATACATACATGACTCAAAGGTTACCTCAACTATCTACAATAGAAATTAGACAAAATTATAATGATATTCAAAGACATCTTGATGATGTTAGACTATGTTTTCAAAATCAAATTCAAGTACCTTTTAGTTGAGATATTATTTTAAGAAAACTTGAATTATTTTCAACATCCACAAATAGACTTCAAGAAATAGCACAAAATAATCAACCAGTCAATCAAAGAATTACTTAACTCCAAAATCAATATGATATTTCTCAAGGAATTTTAAATTTAATATAAACCACTTTTACAAATGAACAGCAAGAGTACTATCAAATATATTGTAAATATACAAATGAAAGAATAAAGAAAAAAATTTATAGTAAACAATTATCAATTTACATTAACAAATTTTTGTATTACAAAATAACCCATTAGCAAATTCACTTAGTATGGCTGCCACTTCTAGACAACATATATATTAAACTATTCAAACAAGTCTTGCACATATTCCTAATTACATAAGACAAGAACTACCAAATGACTATTGTAATAAGATTCAACAAGCAATTTCTTTTGCTGATACAATGATAGCTGATGCCAATTATACAAATGTTAATACTTTTACTGATGCACATAAGACAGATATTTATAAATTGAAAATGGCAGAAAAATATGTTTCAGTTCTGCTTCAACATGCAGGAAATAATATTAATACTCCAGCTCGATTCAGAGCTTGATTTAGGCATAAATATCAAGGCAAGTATTTTTAACAAAATTAACTCAAGAAAAATTCTTACTTACAGATATTCCAGAAACTTATGAAGAAAAAAATCAACTTTTATTATTGCAAATACCAAATAATAATACTGATGCATTGGCAATCTTATGGAATCACTTATCAGATGAGCTTTTTTCAAGAATAGAAATTACAGCTCTAGCAGATATAGATGTGTTCTTTACCAATCTAAAAAATATCTAACTTAAGTATTAACCTTCTACTTTTACATATAATGGAAATAGAAATTTACCCATTATTACAACTAATTCATCTCCTATTCTATATTAACTGCAACCTCAAGAAAACAAAAATAGGATAATGGAACATTTAGAAAGTATTGCCATAAGATTGGAATATTCTGATAGTGCATCTCGAAATTCAAATAATTTAGAAGATTTTATTGAAGATGAATTATATAAAAGATTAGGACATGCAAATTATCATGTTAAGAAAGAACCTTTTGGACAAAATAATAATACTAGAGGTATTAAAAAAGTATATACTACAAAGAAACCACAGAAAGTTACTTACAAATGCTCAAATTGCAGAAAAATTGAACATAGAAAAAATAAGTGTTCTAAACTTAGTAAGAAATCTAAGAAAATTAATTATACTATTCAATCTGAAATGGAAGATTATAATTAAGAAGATGAACCTATTGTAGTATTAGAAGACAAGAATAAGGAAAATAACGAGAAAAGTGAAGTTGAGAAAACTATCTCTGATAATAAACCACAAAATTGTTTTAATGTAAAAAAAAAAAGTCAGATTCCTATAAAGAAGAAGTCTACTAAGAAGAAATCTATTGATACTTTGGAGCAAGAAGTATTTCTTGAATTTCTTAAATATATGATATCCAAATTAATATCTCATTGTCCTAAGGAAACTCATTGAAATTTGTACATTTCTTAATAACCTGTTTATAAAAATGAAAGATCAGTTTGATTTATATTATGATAAAAAGTACACAATCAAAGAAAGAAATAAGGTATGGGTGATTATTGCAAAAAAATATCAAATTATCTTCCAATCATTTATTGAGATTATTAGCATAAGCAACCTTTTGGCTAATAGACAGAATTCAGACTCTTTAGATCATAAAGAAATGAATTATAATTATAGCTTTGTATTCTCTCCAGAAAAACTTGACCATACCAGCTCCA
This sequence comes from Diversispora eburnea, assembly GCA_910592015.1. Taxonomy (NCBI): domain Eukaryota; kingdom Fungi; phylum Glomeromycota; class Glomeromycetes; order Diversisporales; family Diversisporaceae; genus Diversispora; species Diversispora eburnea. Next base: position 21,505 of record CAJVPK010000284.1, on the reverse strand, counting down.
CTGACAAAGATACTGAGTTTTGCTCTTTAAATCATGTCATTAAAGTATATCAAGAGGTACAAATAAGACAAAATTGGCCTAACCCTTTGAGATTGATTTTCTCAATATAAAAGAGCCTAATGATATAGCAATGATTTCTTGTAAAATAGGTGACTTGATAATACCTCATGCAATTCTAGATACTGATGCAGATGATCCATTGCTTACAGATGACATTCCTGAATATTTAAGGATAAAAATAGTAAGAAAAATGTTCACAAACTTACAGGTGCAGTTCATTGGTACTTCACTTAACATTCCTATATCTAAAGATAGTAAAAAAGATTCTATAACAGTTTCTGAAAAAGAAATATCTGTAATCCCTACAAAAAAAGATTGAAATGGAAATAATATATCTATAATGATACTTGGCATTAAATGGTAACATCATGTTGGATGGGATTCTATAGTAAAAGGAGAATTTATAACAATACACAATGGAAAGACTATTACAATTCCACTTTCTACTCACAAAAAATCACGTAATGCATTTAATACAGAAAAATTACAGGTACCAGAAGGTTTTAAACTACCAGATTCTGTTACTACTGAAGAGGTAAAAAAAAAAGTATAAATTCTGACAAACAAGTTGACTTCTTTCTCAGACTAGAATTCCATCTCAAGATTCAGATTATATCAGGTATAAAGGATGTAGAAAATAAAGCAACTATTAAAAAAGAATTTATTAGAGTTCTTAATTATGCAGAATATCTTGAAAAGAAATTGATATGATTTCAAGATTCATCTTGAAGCTGTTTTTTATATTCACGCAAATTTGCTATTCTAGTTTGTACAGCACTCTCTGGTATTGATGAGGTAGAATGGTTTATAGTTTTTGATTCTGATTGATCTCCACCTTTAGATAATTCTATATTGAAGTTTGTCTTATCAATATTAGAACTGGGAGGTTCATTATTCTGTAAAATCTTCTTTTTTCTGATAGTCTTTTTTGTTACTGGTTTGATTGAGAAATTAGTTGCTCAGGATTTATGTATGTTCGTGAGTTTTAGATCATTTGTAATTCCATAAAATGTGGTTGAAGTGTTGTGTCATCTAAATAACTTATTTTTAAATTATAATTAATATATATTTTCAAATAAATTTTCGTATTAATTAAATTATTACTTTACCTCATTTAAAAAATCTTCATTTATATCTACAATAAAACAAACTTTTTTAATGCCACTTTCGTTTGACCACTTCTTTCCCAATGCTGATATTTAATATCCCAATCCATAATACATCTACCTACCCACATAATAAATAGCACCTTAACTACTTTTTGCTATTTGTTTAATATTTTTAAATCTATAATATGGTATCCATTCTTTACTTTATAAAAATCAGCATTCAGTTGAGTATCTTGAATAAATCTATCCAATTTTAAAAATCATTTTTGAAATGTATTGAGTTTCACGGTTCGCACCAATAATCATCATACTTTTTCATATTTTTCATTATATTCTTTAGTCATTTTCTGTTCGTTTATAATATGCAAGGTAGAATTTTTTTTTTAAATAAAATATTTAATACGGAATTATCGTTTCAGAATTGATATATTGTAGAATTGAGTTACCAGAATAATAAATTACAGATTTAAATGGTATAAAGGGTAATTAACTATGCCTTAATTATATTTGTCCAATCGGAATTATTATTCTGCATAAATTACTATCTGATATTTCCTTTCTAAGGAAAAGAATGGAACATTTCCTATTTAGGAGAATACGTAAAATGCTAGTAATTATCGTGTTATGACAAAATACCCTTATTATTTAATTGCTCTATAATTAATAAGCAAAGTGCTAATAAATAAATTATAAATTATATATCTCTAAATTATCATCATCATCATCGCCTAATTAAAAAATAAAATCAAAATAAATCAAATTAAATATAAATAATAATTATGAAATGAAAATAAAATGGAATAGAATTGATACTTATCTGATAAAATTATTCGGTTAATTCTTCAAGTTTTTTTCAAAAATTTTTTCATTTTAGGTTTTGGAAGATTTGAAAATTAAGTCTACCGATATAAATTGATTGCAGTTGTGCTTTATAATTCATTGGAGTCGTATCAGTTGTTGCTTCTTGAAAAATTTTCAGCTTCTCTAATCTGCATTTCTTTATTATTGTTTCCGTATTTATCATATTCCGCTCACATAGTATTTATAAACTTTTTCTTTAATTCTTCAAAAGTACATGCGACACATCGTGATACGTGGGAATTCCTGTGATCATTTCCCTCCAGTATTGGTATTTATCGGATTAGGGTGTTTATTAGGAATTAGGTTTATATATGACTTTTAATTTTCCATGGAATCGATCCTATATTAGCAAATATTTAATCATTAATTAATTAATTTATTATTCTTAGTATATATATCTTAGGTTTGAATTTCAGATAAATAAGATAGATTCTTTTGCATTTATTATACTCTTACCTGATTTCTTGATGGATTCACAACGATCTATGTCTCCCTAGTGTATCTTTGGGATAAAATATTAGCATTCCGGTATTTGGAAGATTATCTTATTTTTCATTAATTATACATCAAAAATAAAATAAACTCTCACGAAAAATATTGGTTTTCAAATTCTTTGTTCAATCTACATATCCATCAACCAGGTCAATTGTTTCTATCCAGTAATATAATGTATTAAACACTTGCATGATGAGAGCAAAGTCCATTTCTTAATTGTCATGTCTCACGTCACGATGTAGCATGTCGCGACCATGGATGTGAACCTGTGACGTGCGAAAAGCTGTGTGAAAGTAAACGAAAATTTTTTATTTAATATTCTTTTTGACTATTTTTAAAACTTCATGAATTATAAATTTCAAAGTAAAAATGATATATTTTTTTTATTTGCATGTGTATTAGTTCTCGCAAAATAGGATATTCACCTTTTCTCTATTATTAATTATTCTTTCTTCTGCAGCTTTAACGTAAAGACATTGAATAACAAGTAATCCGGGACCCTGTTGATGACTTAAGTTTATTTTCTTCTTCTATTTTCCTTTCTTTAGACAACTGAGTCAATGCATTTACCATTTACTATTTTTGTTGATGACATATGTTCAATTTTATAAACAATATCAGACAGAAAAAAATACTACGAAATATTCTTTCAATCTTTCAGTGATACATTTTCCCGAACCACCTTTTCCAAGTTTTTGATTGCAAGAGTCCTGTCAAAAGAGAAAAAAAAAACTTAGCGCGTAATATATGCAATTATTTTTAGTTAAACTATATATTATATATGCTATAAAATTCAATAATACCTACAGAATATGTCTCTTTTGTTGAAATGGGTTGGATATCATCTTTGTTTTTTTAATTGTTTTTATTAACAATTATTCAGTCAATATTTTATAAATATAGCAACTAAAGTTATATAATTTACGTGACATTAATTACGACACATATTACATTTTTATTTACATGACACATCTACGTCTATGAAGTGCGTGATTTGTAGATTAATACATATTTGCTTTTTTTTTTTTGAATTTGTTTAACAAAAGTCCGTTGAGATAAATGGAAGATTCTAAATTTCTTTGTTGAATTTTTGGGTTACAATAATGTTTTCACAAAGAATTTGCCATAATTAAAATATACAATAAACCCTTTATATGTAAATAATTAAATAATTTGAGTTTAAAACTGTAACTGGAGTTGGTCGTATCAAACTTCATTGTGATAATGGCTTTTTAATCATTTTTAGCGATATATTATGCAATTAAATATTTTAAAGTTACGCGTTTAAGCTTGTGGAATAAATAATACCTATAGTATGCAATTAGTCAAGTTCCAGATCACCTTCTTTACCTAATACAGCTTTTCTCACCTTCTTTACCTAATACAGCTTTGCCTAAATCTTCTGGCAAAAAGATTTAAAATTGAATTATAACTCTCTTATTAATAAACTTCCTTAAACTATTTTTGTAATCTAAATTTAAATTTTGGTAGATTAATTTTATCAATTCCTATAAGTAGCCTAAATAAATAAACAATACATACAATAATAACCCAAATAAACAATACAATTAGTGGCAACATATAAACAAGTTTATGCTTGTGTCATCTTGCGCATCATTTCCAAAAAATCAGCCATTGTTTATGAAAGAAGATTATTTACGTGGATTGTATAACCCATTCATCACTAATTGAGAAATAAATTTCCAAATTAAGTCTTTCTTTCAAAATATGATAAATATTTTTTTTTCATTTATTTATATGCACAAGGAGCAGAGTTAAATCGTCAACGACTCAATTTCGCCAAAGTAGACTACATAGAATGACACTTTTATTTCAAATTCGATTAGAACAAGATAGTTTAATTTTGAGAGGGTCACCTACGGAATCTGTGGGTTGTGTTCTACGCGGACAACTCGTGTTAGTAATTACAGAAACTATCAAATCCAAAGAAATTAAATTGACATTTCTGGGAAAGTCAAAAACTGCGTGGGATAGTGGTAAATGTTTGAATATTTTAATTTGTGTACTTCTTACACTGTTTATTACTATAATACTCAATTACTGTATATATTTTTTTTATCTTTTACTTAGGTAATGTTAGAGAAACCAGCGAAAAGAGAATATTGTATAAACATGATTGGGTTTTCCTTGCTGCGCAAGAGAAATATCATATTCTTCAACCGGGCAATTATAGCTGGAATTTTGAATTAGCCCTTCCCGGAACATTAATAGAAACGATTGAACAATGTAATAGAAGTTACGTTCGTTATAACCTTAAAGCTACCTTAAAAAGACCAATTTTCGCACAAAATCTTCGTACTAAACGTAAAGTCCAAATCAATAGATGTTTGATGTCTAATTATTTTAATTCACTGCAAAGTGTTGTTCTTCTTAATTCATGGAAGAATAAAATTGAATATGAATTTTCAATTGGAAGAGGATATTTCTGCCTTGATGATAAAATTCCAGTAGAACTTATTATAAAACCTTTAATAAGCGGAATAATTATTCGTCGATTTAATTTGATTTTCGAAGAGCACAGAACCTATAACATAGGACACAAAACCATGAAAGAAGTAGAAATAATCGATATAAAGAGAGATTCGTCATTAATTCCTTTTGTTGGTGAAACTTGGATTATAAATGAAGAAATGTCAATTCCAAAGTCTCGGTGTTTAGCAGATTCTGAAAATAACCAAATTAGTATCGAACATAAATTAGGATTTAATGTTACTGTTACATTTCAAATTGAAGATAAAGATTTTTATAAACTTACAGTAAGTTTACCTGTCGTAATTACTTCATACCCAAGTCCAGTTGGTACTACTATTTTTGATACACTTCCTACCTACAATAGTTGTTATTTTGACAGAGAAATTAACGAAGATTTGTCATCTTCATTACCTTCTGATAGTAATAATATAAGTTCCAGAGACAATAATTTACATAATAATTTATCATCCAGTAATAATAATAATTTATCATCCGGTAATAATAATTTATCATCCTGTAATAATAATAATTTACCTTCATACGATAGCACAATAACCTCAATTTCTTTACCAATTAATGATTCTATTTTACCACCAGCTTATGGGACCATTTAATATATTGTAACGTAAAATAAATATGAATTAAATGCATACGCATTAACAAAATAAAGTGGTTTTAATTTTTCGTTCTAAAAAAATTTTTTTGTGGTTGTACATATTTTTTCTTTGCAATAAATATAAATGAGATATATATATATATATCAGAATAAAACCAGCCAAAATTAGGGTTAGGGTTGGCAGAATTTAGAAGAAACTACATTATTTTTATAATTCTGGTCAATCTGCGGCTTCTGAGGTGATTTTTGAGTAAGAATCACAGAAAAATTCTTTGCGACTTGGCGAATTTATTCGACTAATACTAATGACTTTGCATATTTAATATACTTTCGTAATCATGCACAACATGCCCAGACCTTTAATAATTTTTTTCCAGAAAACTCTGCGTCAAATTATCTTATCAACATCTAACTTGCATTTTGATTACATCAATTTTGTGCAAAAATTTTAAAAAAAAAGTTACTGTACGCGGAAAAAAAGACTGATTTATTTCGTGATATTATAGAATTACTTCACGACACGATGAGAAAATTATACACTATAGTGGCAATATTCTCGTTATCACGAATAATTTTGAAACTGTTATTCCTGATTTAGTCAACGAGTAATTGTTAATTCGGAAAAGAAACCTTGAATGTATAGAGTAATTCCTTATACTGCACATTTGTATCAGACATCTGTAGTTTAGGAATGGAATTAACAACGGTCATAAGACATTTCATGAACCAATTCTTATATTAGATATTTTAGACGGAAAAACCAGATTGTTGAGAAATTTAATATGATTTTTGGTTAGAATTTAAAAAGGTGGATAAAAAGATGTAAATATGTTAATGCATTATTTGAAATCAAGAATAGCTGGTTCCAATCAAATAAATATTGAAATTCCGAAATTGAATGATCAGATAATTAACATACCAATGATTAAAATTACATTATCTCAATAGATCAATTATCAAATGATATTATGGATAGCTAGTAAGAAATCATATAATATTTATTAATTTTAAATTGATTTATTAACTATTATAATATTAAATTCAGTCGAAGAAATTATAAAAACTCAATTTTTACATTTTTTTTATATTTTACCTTTTCACATCTTATTATACGTTTTATTATCGAATTTATATCATCTCTTTGGTGATATAGATAAAAAATTATATGAAAATATACCTTTGAAGTAAAATAAATTTTTCTTTATTAAGAACTATTTCGTGTCTCATATATATTTCTCAACATTGATCATTGTAATTTCTTTGACTAAATGTTTATGTACTGTATATTTGATATAATTTTCATTGTTATAAAGTCAGTCTTATTATTATAACAATCGATATATTTATAAATAATTAAAAATAACGAATATATCTCAAAAATTAAGTGGATATCACGGTGATGATTATGATATATCTCTTAGGTAACACAACGATTAGGTTAATCGCTTATAGCCAGTCTTATTTAAATGTATGATTATATCTTCATCAATTGTAAATTTTTTCCGAAAAATCGGATTTATTTATATATCAGTAAAGTTTAATACGGATGACTCCGTTGAATAGAAAAAAAAATATATCTGATTTATCTTAATGCTCATGATAATTTTTGATGATTAAAAAAGAGCGTCACATTGTTAAGTTAATAGTATAAATGAATAATCTACATTATAATAGATAATCTTTTTTTTATTTTTTACATTGTTAATTTTTTTATCATGATATTATATCTTCTATATGATGTAGATTTGGTATGTTCGAATGCAATCATGATACGTATCTTGCTCTTCGCCTTTAACATCCCTTATCAACCCTGAGATTGTTTTAGCTGGTTCGTCAGTGTAAGGGGAGACTAAAAGTTCTTCTTTAGATAATCAAGAAATTCACGACCGGCAACCTCTTGGTCTTCGATAACTTTGATGCGTTTATCTAACTCGTCTTTTTTAGACTGAAATGCGTAGGTATATTATCTCACTTCCATTATTTTAGTTTTAGACTGCAGGAAAAGGAGTATCAACATGGCTATTTATATATTATATATATTGCTTGAGAAGAGACGTTTGTTATGTTTGGATTACCATATTATATATCATCATATTGTAATCCGATAATCTGGAGCCGATAGCAGTTTAGTTAAATAATGATGGCTCTTCCATTAATCATGCACTCAAAGGTTTCAAAATATACTATAGCACCTGTCAAAATTGTAGAAAAAATTATATTGACATTACCGATGAGCTTTAATCAAACCTTATTTTAATATATTTAATTTCCAGCTAAATATAAAGATATCTTGTTGATGACACGATTTTTTTTTTTGTTAGAAATTGATCTTTTGATAATGAATTTGTACCTTTTAGATCTTGTATTACCCAGAACAAAAATAATCTAGCAATGCAAATATAACTAAAAGGATATCGGGTGTATTTGGTGATATTTAATTGTGTCAGTTCTCCAATAACATTTTATATATGCAGTAACTCGCAACGCGGGAGACTCATCTGTGCATGCCTTCCCCGTCGATATTGACAAGAACTGACTTGTTGAACATCTAAAGAAAATTGCCAAAGCGAGAAGTTAGATGCGAAAGACATCAAGTTATGGAAGGGTAAAAATTCCATTCCTGACGATCTCATAATTGACAAGACCGTGACAATAGTTAATGAAGAGGATGTTCATGACGCTTTAACAATAATATTTGTATGGTATTAAGTTTTAAGAGATATTGGCAAACGAACATTTCACTTTTGTAAATCTGTGAGAAATTTATAATTACAGTATATGGTATATGTAACATCAATACGATGTCCTCTCCATTTATGAAGATCACTAGTTTCTGCACCGACTCTATCAAAGCTTTGAATTTCTGGTGGATTTGTAAACAAATAATAAAACAACAAAATTAATCACTTTAAATTGGTTTAATAAGTTCAAAACTGGTGTTTTTAATTATCAAAAATTCGAAAATAAATAAAAAATATAAACTAAATTAATCAAATTTTCTACATAGAATAAAAATTGTTGAAATTAAATGATTTTAATAAATTGACAAGTGGAATAACACATTGCTAATGTCAATTTTCATTGTTATAACTATGGATTTCTATAATCATATATTTAAACTTTTCATTTTACAAATATTTAATACAGAAAATGGGTCTCAAATCCAAATACTTCAGGTAAATATTTCACAAAATAATATTCTTGACATGTAATCTCTTTTATTCAGAGATATTGATAAGTGATTACAATAGTTAAACAAATAAAAAAATTTTAATATTTGTGTTTATTTTTACCTGTTTTAGACAAATCATCGCTTGTGCCAAGATTTTCAAAATTCTTGTTCAATCTGTATATCCATCAGTCAGGTCAATTTCTATCCAGTAATGTAATGTATTAACACTTGGAGTACAAGTATGATGAGAGCAAAGTCCATTTCTTAATTATCATGTCTCACGTCACGATGTAGCATGTCGCAACCATAGATGTGAACATGTGACATCCGAAGAAAGTGCGAAGAACGTGCGACGTGCTGTGTGAAAGTAAACGAAAAAAATTTTAATTATTATTTCTTTTTCAATATTTTAAACATCAGGAATATAAATTTCAAAGTAAAAATGATATACATTTTATTCTTTTCTCTTGAAGGTGAATTTAGTTCTCTCAAAGTAGGATATTCACCTTTTCTCTATTATTAATTATTCTTTCTTCTGCAGCTTTAACGTAAAGACAGGGACAACTGAGTCAATGCATTTACCATTTACTATTTTTGTTGATGATATATGTTCAGTTTTATAAATATTATCAGCCAGAATAAAAATACTACGAAATATTCTTTTAATCTTTAACGATATATTTCCTGAATCACTTTTTCCAAGTTTTTGATTCAAAAGAGAAAAAAAACTTAGCGCGTAATTATTTTTAGTTATATATTATATATGTTAAAAAATTAAATAAAACCTACAGAATCTGTTTCTTTTGTTGAAATAGGTTGGATATCTTCTTTGTTTTCATTAATTGTATCATATTTTATTAACAATTATTTAGTCAATTATTTATAAATATAGCGAATAAAGTTATATAGTTTACGTGACATTAACTACGACACACATACTACATTCTTCATTTACATGACACATCTACGTCTATGAAGTGCGTGACGTGTAGTCACTCTAATTAATACGTATTAACTTTTTTTTTTTGAATTTGGTTAACAAATGTCAATTGAGATAAATGGAAGATTCTAAATTCTCTGTTGAATTTTTGGGTTATAATAATGTTGTCACAAAGAAATTACCATAATCAAAATATACAATAAACCCTTTTTATGTAAATAATTAAAATAATTTGAGTTTAAAACTGTACCTGGGGTTGGTCGTATCAAACTTCATTGTAATAATGGCTTTTTATCTTTCATTCTTAGCGATATGTTATGCAATTAAATATTTTAAAGTTACGCGTTTAAGCTTGTGGAATAAATAATACCTATAGTATGCAATCAGTCAAGTTTCGGATCACCTTCTTTACCTAATACAGCTTTGCCTAAATCTTATGACAAAAAGATTTAAAATTGAATTATAAACTCTCTTATTAATAAACTTCCTTAAATTATTTTTGTAATCTAAATTTAAATTTTGGTAGATTAATTTTATCAATTCTAATAATATAAGTAGCCTAAATAAATACAATACAAACAATGATAACCCAAATAAACAATACAATTAGTGGTAACATATAAACAAGTTCATGCTTGTGTCATTTTGCGCATCATTTCCAAAAAATCAGCCCTTTCTTTCATTGTTTATGAAAGAACATGGATTGTATAACCCATTCATCACTAATAGAGAAATAAATTTCCAAATTAAGTCTTTCTTTCAAAATATGATAAATATTTTTTATAATTTATTTATATGCACAAAGAGCAGAGTTAAATCGTCAACGACTCAATTTCGCCAAAGTAAACCACATAGAATGACACTTTTATTTCAAATTCGATTAGAACAAGATAGTTTAATTTTGAGAGGGCCACCTACGGAATCTGTGGGTTGTGTTCTACGCGGACAACTCGTGTTAGTAATTACAGAACCTATCAAATCCAAAGAAATTAAATTGACATTTCTGGGAAAGTCAAAAACTGCGTGGGATAGTGGTAAATGTTTGAATATTTTAATTTGTGTACTTCTTACACTGTTTATTACTATAATACTCAATTACTGTATATATTTTTTTTATCTTTTACTTAGGTAATGTTAGAGAAACCAGCGAAAAGAGAATATTGTATAAACATGATTGGGTTTTCCTTGCTGCGCAAGAGAAATATCATATTCTTCAACCGGGCAATTATAGCTGGAATTTTGAATTAGCCCTTCCCGGAACATTAATAGAAACGATTGAACAATGTAATAGAAGTTACGTTCGTTATAACCTTAAAGCTACCTTAAAAAGACCAATTTTCGCACAAAATCTTCGTACTAAACGTAAAGTCCAAATCAATAGATGTTTGATGTCTAATTATTTTAATTCACTGCAAAGTGTTGTTCTTCTTAATTCATGGAAGAATAAAATTGAATATGAATTTTCAATTGGAAGAGGATATTTCTGCCTTGATGATAAAATTCCAGTAGAACTTATTATAAAACCTTTAGTAAACGGAATAAGTATTCATCGATTTAATTTGATTTTTGAAGAGAATAGAACCTATAGAATTGGACTGAAAACTATGAAAGAAGTAGTAATAATTGATGTAAAGAGAGATTCGTCATTAATTCCTATTGTTGGTGAAACTTGGATTAAAAATGAAGAAATGTCAATTCCAAAGTCTCGGTGTCTGGCAGATTCTGAAAATAACCAAATTCGTATCGAACATAAATTAAGATTTGATATTACATTTCAAATTGAAGGTAAAGATTATTATGAAGTTACAGCAAGTTTACCTGTCATAATTACTTCATGTCCAAATCCAATTGATACTACTATGTTTGATACACTTCCTACCTACAATAGCTATTATTTTGACAGAGAAATCGACGAAGATTTGCCTTCTTCAATACCTTCCGATAGTAATACTATAACTCCCAGAGACAATAATTTATATAATAATTTATCATCCAGTAGTAATAATAATTTACCTTCATACGATAGCACGATATATTTAATTCCTTTATCAATTAGTGATTATATTTTACCACCAGCTTATGGCACCATTTAATATACTGTTCATTAAACAAATATAAATTAAATGCATATGTAATTTGTAATTCCGGCGTCTTTCTTATCATTACCATCATTAACAAAATAAAATATTGTTTACAAGACTATTAATTTTTCGTTCAAAATTTTTTTTAAAAAAGTTGTGCGATAAAGATAAATGAGAGGTATAAAACCAACCAAAATTAGAGTTAGGTTTGCAGAATTTGGAAGGAACTACATGGGCTGTTTTTATAATTCTGGTCAATTCTCGACTGACTCTGTGTGTCAAAAATCGATTATATTCACAGAACAATTCTTTGGCTATTTGGCAGATTTATCCGACTAATACTTTTCGTATTTAATTTGTGATATACATACATACTTTCGTAACCATTTTGATTATATCATTTTTACGCAAAAATTTTAAATATTACGTGAAAAAAAAGATTGATTTATTTCATGATATTATTATTGGAATTAAATTATTTCATAATGAGAAAATTATGACAATATTCTTATTATCACGATGAAAGTTTCTATTTCTGATTTATGATCTAGTCAACGAGTAACTATTAACTCGAAAAGAAACCTCGAATATACATATGGAGTAATTCCTTATATGGCGTCAGAACTTTTTAAGGGTGAATCACTAAATATATAACGGAATGTTGGGAAATTTTAATGAAAAATGTTGGCATCTGAATCCTTCTCAACGACCAACAATAGATGAAATTTATCAATTATTTTTAGATTTTAAATTTATTGTTATCATCAAAAAAAATTATCCAATCTGAATTTAAAATTTCACAATTAAGACATCCGTGCTTTAGTTTAATATTATTTTTTAACATTTGAAATTACAATTTCATTTCGATAGGAATATTCAACTGCACTTTGTCCATACTTTAATCCTCCTTTAGCTGATGTCAGAAATCCCTGAAATGCTTTCTCTTCATCATTTTTAGAGGGAATGCATTTATAGAGAGTAATTTTATAAGTTTTACTAGTATATGGGAGCATAGGGTGCATTTAAAGTTGGAATGCACTTTCAATGTTCATTTTCAATTAAGTTTAAATATAATATGTTTTAGCATTCTCGAAGTTTATAAAGTAATATCTAAGTTACCATCAAATTTAGTTTATAAATAGTTTTTATTCTCTTTTTTTTTTCTGTTTTGCATATTAATTCAAAGTACCAGATAGAATCTTCTATTTTCAAATAGAGAAATTACTTATGTCAAATTTGTGATGGGATTACTAATTCTTGATTATATAAGAAACCAGCCAATATATAATTTTTTATATTATAAGAAATGATAAGTTATAATAAAATATTGTCTTTAGTAAAATAAGAAAGAATAAATATTGTGCAAACTTTTTTTTTTAATCTTTGATAAAATATCTTACCTATTATTTTCGTTTTTCTATTCATCAATTCAAAGAAATCAAATAAGTAATACAAAAAAAGAGAAATCATGTAAGTGATATTTAAGAATTTATCATAAGAATCCATCCCAAGAAAAAAATCTGATAAGAATATATAAAATACAAAAGAATTTATTTATCTTAGTTGAAACCCAAGATATAAAAAATGTACTACTAAAAATATTATTAATTAAAAATTCAAGCTAATAAAATGAATCAGATAAAAGATTGTCTATTTTCAAAAACTGACATATCATAAACAGCAGATTTGTTTTTTTGGCCTCCTCCCATTGTAGTTCCTCTAAAAAATATCTTGACCTATTTTATAATAAAAAATATAGATAATTATTTTTAATAAACAAATAAATAACTTGGTTGTTTTTTTTTCATTACTACTTTCTGAAAATAATTTAAATGAAAGTCCTCTTTCTTTTAGATACCACATAAAAAAGGTACATGCATTGTTAACATATGTATGTATCGTGTTACATCTTCCTTTCTATATAACCCACAAATTGCTATTGCATTATTCATTCCTCCTGTTGTAGGTTGACAAAATGTTTTACCCATTTTTACATCCTCTTCAAATTTGGAAATCTTATCTTCTTTATACATTCTCATAATTTTATATAATCAATAAAATAAAAATCCTCATATTAGAACAAATGGAACCAATACATGCCATAAAGAATTTAAATAAATTGTTAATACTTAAAGTTGTCTACTCGGCATTCTATAATTAAATATATCTCTTTATTTCACATTTTCATAAAGATTATTTAGAAGAGCAATTTCAATTTGTTAAAGTTTTATAATCAATCATATAAAGATAAAAAAAAATAAATAGATACAGGAATTCTAGAATTATAATGCATAATATTAAATCAACATATATGATATTGTGGCGAAGTAATTTCGGATTATCACGGGGATGATAAATGGTAACACAAAGATGATTGTACGAGGATGAAGGATGAAGTACAAAAGATAACGGGTAAAATTTGAATGAAATAAAAGTAGTAGTTTTTCGTAGTCTAACAGAAGATAGAGTCATAGTAGTCTCTTAGACTTCAGTTAATTAATAATTACAGATAGTAACCTGTTGTTAAAAAATACTTTAATTTTAAATTTGTACCTTTTATATTTTAATAAACTTATCTTTTGTGTCGCAATATTGCAAAATATTGTTGATATTGTGTCAACACTTTTACTCCATCTTACTCACTGAGCCTTCAGATTAAAAATAAAGAATTAAAAAGAATTAAAAAGAATTATATTATATTTATTATCTGTTTCAAGATAGGCAAGTTTAGGTCGACGGATTGCTTGACCTACTGGCAGATAGAGCACATTAAAAAATTAGTTTGTGTGAGTGAAATTGTGACAATATAACTAACATTATTTACGTCGATCATATTTTAACAAATAAAATCATACATTTGTAGCACTTTCTTTTTTTGAATTACACAATGGATGTTGTACGCATACGCAACTCTTCTTTCTTACAATTATAAGGTTAGCTGCGTAACATTTGATGCTGCTTGTGTACACCTAGATCAAGGGGTATAGTATATGTAAACTTATAGATATTTATTTTGATTATTTTGATATGGTGTTTATCATGCGATACTATGCTTTAATGGTTAAGTATTGTTTTTTGGATGATCAATTGCCTTGGTGTCTTTTTCAATACAAATTTTTCGTTTTTTCGCGCGTTGAATTTCATGCTGCTTACGTTGCAGCTCTCTTTCATGTTGGCGGTAACTTGCATCTGCTCGTTTGATAGTTTTCTGTTGTTTAAATTTTGACCTATAACTATCTGAAATTATAAACATTTTATTATATTTATCACATTTTTAATGATACGGTCGATCCTGGCCTACAACTATTCGAATGAATTTGTGATATTGGCTAAAAAAAAAAAAATAGGAGATAGCATTTATTTATTAGCTTCATTATTCTATAAAATATAATTTCAATAGACAAAGATTAGATGCAGTGTTTGAGATTCAATGTGCGAATGTAATGATAATAATACCAGTACGACCACGTTTAATTTACAACTGTAAAACATGAAATGTGGAGGGTTGGATGGATTCAACTTTTATGATGTCGCTTATACTAATTTTTAATAATGTAAGCGTAAGAAAATGTCATTATGACTACATTTTTTGATTATCATTATTTGATTTAAATAAGTTTATATACTATTTGTTCCTGTTAATTAATGTGTAATTAATATGTAATATATTATTTTCGAATATGTAATTATTTGCAATAAATTTTATTTAATAAAATAGCCGATTGCGAAAATTGAGACCAATTCTTAGTAAAGTTAATAAAAATATAAAGATAACAACTTATCATTACTAGTTAAAGTTGTTCTTTATTAAACAAAAAATAAAATAACATTAGTAACATCTGAAGTAAAAAGTAAGATGAGTTTTCGTTAAGTAGGGTGATGGGATGATTTTTTCAGTTACCTACTGGTAGTCTAGTTACGCTCAAACTTTATTTATTTAATAAAATATTTTTTTTAAACATAAATATATGTAAAATTTGTACTGAGTATTTTACTTAGAGACCAGAAAGTAGTTGTCTCAATAAAATATTAAGATTTTAAATATTTTATATACATATTTTCGAAGAATTATAATTGGCTAAAACGAACATCACCTGATCGGAAATATATTTGTTTTATTTATATCTATTATTTATAAACTTACAATGTTAAATAGAATATATAAATAATATTGAAGATTCAGATTGTCAAATAAAAAATACCAATTTTTGATTATATTAGGAATAATACAACGTAAACAACAGGAAGCTATCAGAGAGCAGAAATGTAAGCAGCATAAAATTCAACGTGCTAAAAACGGAAAATTTTTATTGATGCATCTTGGTCTATCGATCATCCAAAAAAAAAAAAGTACTTAACACCATTAAAGCATAGCATCGCATGATATCGAAATACTATGCATATTGATCTTGATGTACTGTGGTGGCACGAAAATGTCTGCGGCCATTGAGGGTGGCGAACAGAGGTGGCAGTAGTACTAAGATAGGGCGTGTACTAATATTTGGGTGAAGTACAGAGGTGGTTATTTATTCACCCTCGTGCAACACCTCCAAAAGAAAACGTGTTATGGGTGGTAAAGATAAATAAAAAGAAAGATATATAAAGAAGTAGTGATCGCGCGGCCGCAGATGAGACCTTCAGGAGTGAAAAATGAAGAATTTTTCCTTTTATTATCATAGCATTTTTTTATATAATAATAATAATTTTATCATAATATCTGCTTATAACATTAATAATAGTAATAATTTTGTAGTGTTTCGAACTAATATTAGTAATAATTTTCATAATATTAGTATAGAAGATTAGTGGTAGTCATAGACACAACATCTTGTAATATTTCTACTATTAAGTTTTTATAATAAAATTCATCTACTTAAATAATAAACTCACTTATCTCGCTTAAATAAAATTTGCATCAGTAAACCTACTCTAATTTAAAAGTCATCAAACAAAATATCAACATATACAAAATGAAGTACCATAGATTTGGATTTATTGAACCTTGTGCAATCAAATATAATGGAACAATTAATAAAATTTCATTTATTGATGAAGAAAATTTTTCGTTAAAAGTTGTTACCTCTAAATTGAACAAGAAATCACAAAGAAATTGGAAATCAAACAACAAATTATTGAAGAACGGCAGTTATAATAAATCAAGTAATGAAGATCCAGGTCCTACAAAGATCGATGATCAAAAAGAGTTAATAACCTGGAAAGTGAATTTAAGATAATATTTAATAACCAGGAAACAAGATTTAATAATCTGGAAAATGAATTAAATAATCCCAAATAGTGTCCAAAAATTTTTTAGATATAATATATTAATTCGTGAATCGCCAAAAAAAGTAAAGGTTTTCATGCATTTAAAAAGTTGTAGTATTATCCTTGTTCATTTTGAGATTAGAAATATGTATCTTAATTTTTTATGACCTTAATGTTACTTTTAGAAGATTTTTATGTTATTCATTATTACACCTAAATTCTTTTTACAACGTTTAAATTATTTCTTTCTCACACCTATTACTACATAGCATTGTATAATTTTAATATTAAAATTTAAATAAATATTATTAATTGTTTATATTAATTAAAAAAAAATTCAGTGATATTTTCACAAATAAAGTTAAATACGCGTGTGCCGAATATATTATTTAAAATAAATAAAATGTTGTTTTCATTCTGAAAACATCCTAAAAGAATAAATGATTTTGGAAAATTGGAATCGCATTTTCTCGCCGATCAAATAAATTGTTTACATATGCCCGATCAAAAAAAAAAAAATAAGAAATTGTTTACATGCTTAAGCTAGATGTGTATACAGTATAAACACGAAATTAAATCTATCCATTTGTTTATAATATAAAAGGAAGAAAAATGAATAAAAAAAAAAAAAAAAAAACGATCTTTACGAAATAATTAGTATTTTTTATTTTTACTTTATGGTCCATCCGGTTAATATTATTAGTTTAGTTAATAGAATGAATTAATCATTACGAATTATATAAATATTAATTAAATCAATAAAAATTAATAGGATGCGGAAAAACGATATTAGTTCAAGCATTAGCGTATTAAAGGTATTAAAGGACCATCGATGCATTCAAAATAATTTAGAGAAGCAGAATAAAACAAGAAATTTATTTAAAAACCGATATGAAAATTTCAAACTTATATTAATATTTTTGATGAAATGGATTCTATTGCCGCAAGACGAGGTAAGAAATCTAAACTATTTATATTTTTTATGCTTTTTGTTATCATTATTGTATTATCATTATCATTATTATTATAAAATAATGGGATGGATGTATTAATCGATAGAATTGATGATGTAAACCATTATTATTATTTTTAATAATTTATTTTTTATTTATAATTAAAATAATTGATAATAATAATTAACAATAATAATTAATAATAATTAAAGGTCAAATTGATCAATTATTATGTATATGTACTGTATGTAGGATATCCAACTAAGCACCAACAATTGATATCTTATCACAAAGAATGATAATTAATCAGGATGAAATGAAATTTGACTGATGAATTTGAAAAATTTACTAACAACGACTGATGATAATCTTGAAATTTGTTTAGTATTTATTTATTTTATTTATTTTTTTTTAGATCAACCTGTAGCAAAAATCTTCCGATATCAACAATAACCAATTTACAGTATTAAGTAAAAAAATATTAAAAAAAATTAAAAAATAGGGTTTAGATTTTATAATATACATTTAAATTAAAACTTCTTTAATTATTATATAGTAGTACTGTATTCATGAAAAATATTAATAATTTCAAAGTCTATCTCTAAAGAATTCATTCATCAAATTATAAGTCCGTAACATAAATAAGATAATATTATTAATGTCTTGAAAAATCAAATTAAATTTCATGTAAAATTCAAAAGCACTGATTAAAAAACAATTGATTCTGCATCGATCTAATCTCAAATTTTAACGAAATAATCTACAAAATATTAAACTTTATACAATTTAATTTTACAATTTATTGTCAAGAAAGATATTTGACAAATATTTTTAATAAAATAAATCAATAGTTAATGAAACATAATATTATAGATATATAATAACCTAAAAAAAGATTTATTTCTTCTAGTAATTCTTCTGCATCTGTATTTCCATTTCCGTTTGCTTTATTCAAACAGTATATAGTTATTATTATATCTTTCCTAGTCCATATCCTTCATAAAAGCATTTCCCAAGATAATATTTGCTATCGGTATCATAATTTTCACTTTCGGCAGCTTTTTTATACCATTCAAATGCTTTCACATCAATTCCTGCGCCATATTCATAAAGATTCCCAAATTATATTGTGCAAGAGTGTCCTTTTTTTGGCAGCTTTAAAATACCATTTAAATGCTTCGTTTCTATCTACACCCACACCCATACCATTTACATAATTATAACCAATTTCACATATTGAATCAATATTTCCAACAAAAGCAGATTTCATAAGATATTGTGATCCTTTAGTTTCATCTTTTGCTATTCCTCTTCCATTTTTATGACACCAACCAACATTAAATTGTGCCAAAGGATCGTCTTTCTCTGCAGATTTTAAAAATAATTCATATTCTTTTTTTTTTCATTTTTTACAACACCAAACCCATTATAATAACAATATGCCATAGAATTTAGAGCTACATGGGACCCTTCATCTGAAACTTTAGAATAGATCTTAAACCATTTTTTCGAGTCTCTTCCAAGACTTAGCCCTTCTAAATACATACGCGAGACAATTCCAATTTCTTTGTTAATTTTGTAAAATTTCCTCAATGAGAGATTTGAGGAAATATTCTTCATAAAACTTTTTTCATTGGCAGCTAAACTAAAGAATTTAAATGACATTTCATTATCTATAACAGTACCAATACCATATTGGTAAAAAAATCCTATAAGGCTAGTGAACCAATTATTGGAAGGATAACTAATCATTTTATGTAGTATTTTAACCGAATTCATATTATGTTCTCAAAATATAATATTAAAATTATAAGTTTTAGTTGTTGTGAAATTAACGAGAGGAGGGTTAGAATGAACTTCTTTTTCATCTGACATTCTAAATTAATTTCAGAAAGATCATTCACAACTTAAAAAAAATGTCCGGTCGGGAATTTCCATGGTGTTTCAAACTTTCTATTCCAATTTACATTAACAATTTTAATAATTTACCATGCAAATAATTTAAATAATTTTAAATAATATAAATAATTTGTAAATTCACATCGGTGAAATTCTTTGTATTTAGGAGGAATTCCATGTATACACTTTTCTCTTTTTCCTTTTGCAATAATATTATTTATTAAATCGATACGATTATTATCTGTTGATGATAATGTTGATGATTATTTAGTAAATAATTCCTTTTCAAAAGGAAAAATACCATCACAAGAAATTTCCTAAAGAATAATTTCTAAACTGTAAATATCTAAACTTTTATAATATCTTAAATCAGTATATTGAATTAGGATAGTGTTAACAGAGAAAAGGGGTTTTAATAATTTATGCCAAAATAATTTAGTTAATAATTCCATTATGAACAAGAATACTTTCAGAAGTCTAATTCAAACATTAATTAAGAATTATTAAATTATTATAAAACGATTAATCGGAAATTAATTTATTAATAAAATTTAAATATAAAACAAATAATTACCAATTTTCCGTGAATAATATCATTAGAATGTAAATGCATTAAAGCATTTGCAATTTGTACCTAAATAAAATAAATAATAAAAAATAAATAATAAACTAACTATTAATAATAACAAATAATAGTATTTAACAATTAAACTTACTTCATTTATAAAATTATTCAAAGTAAAATTGTTATTTAAGAAATGTATTTAAGAGCTACTACTTCTGCTACGGTTTTTTTTTTTGTTGAGAAATTATTTTTTTAATATTAGCTTTATAAACATATTTATTAATTATTTTTATATTTTCAAATCTAGAATAATGATAAAGTGGAATATCATTATTACTATTATTACTTGTTTTTCTCTGCGACATTTGGAATATTAAATGAGAAAATAAATAAATAAATAAAAGAACTTTATGGTGAACAGATAATGTATTGTATTACGACAATTGCACCGCATGTCTAGTTATTTGATACATACATTATATAGTAGTTTCGTTTATATAAAATGTAAGTGAATAATGAAATTGGAAATCATTCGTACTTTTTATTTTTAAAATATATAATATTATTATTAGGGCTTGTGTTATATACAGAATTTTTTTGGGATCTAAAATACTTGTTGTCACATTTATGCATCACCCAAGAGAAAAAAAAATTCCTCCAGTTAAATTAGCAATACTCATGTTACAATACAATAATTATGTTCAAAATTTGGAAATTTATAAAGAGACAATGATTTATTTACTTGAAATAAGAAAAGTATAGCATTATCGTACAATGTTCATACGGAAATTTTTTTAGGCATAAATCTCCGTAATATTACGTAAATTTACGTAAAATCGATGTAGGAATTGTTTTTTTTTTTTTTTTTTTTAATTCCAACGGAGTCATGTTTTATTAAACAATTTATTTTGCAGTTGATAAAATTAAACAAATTTATAAGAACTACAAATACATTTAATACAACTGGCTATGGCTAAATTAATAACACAACGGCCC
>CAJVPK010000283.1:0-42721 GCA_910592015.1 Diversispora eburnea | reverse complement strand
ATCTAAGAGAGTTTTGCAGGATTATAAAATTTAAAATTAGATAAAAAAAATTATTTTTTTATCTTTTATTTTTTTTTACCAGTTCATTTATAAGTTTATAATTTATAATTTTTTTTTTAATCAAATTCATTTATCAGTTTATTGATATAAATGTATCAAGTTAATCTTTAATTTTACATAGTAATTTAGCCAACTAATTATTTCAATAACATAAAATTTTATTATAGATAAGTACCCATATTACAAAACAACTTTATTTCATTTAGATATGTAGTAGTTAAAATAAATTATCTGAATAATTTTCAGAAGTTCTGTTGTTCAGAATATCTCACAACTGAAGCATGGCATATTTCATGTGACTCAGATTTGCAATGATCATTTGGATTACAAACTAAATGTCATGATGTGCCGCAGTGTCACCACATAATCTATATTCTGAGGAGTTATTCTGACCAATTTAAGTTAAAACTTTAATAATAAAAATTTTTCCAGGCCTAATTTTTCTCCAATTATTTTAGCAGGCAAATTTGCCCACCAAAATGAATGGTTTAAAGGATAGTAATAACATCTAGTAATAATTTCAAGGTATATAGTTTCTATATTTAATGTGATACTTATAAATTATTATAAATCATATACATATATTTAATATATAAAATTTTGTGTAACATGATCATCAATAGGAAACTTCTGTCATACTCTTTTTATACGTGTTGCCCAAATCCCAAATCATTTGGAATTTGGGATGCCAAAATCCCAAATTACTAGTATTTGGGATTTGGGATTTGGGATTTCGGCAAAAAATACTAATCATAATTTGGGATTTGGGATTTGGGATTTCGGCATTTGGGATTTCGGCATTTGGATTTTGAATTTGGGTGGCAGGTATAACTCTTTTTTATTACTTCATAAACTTTTTTTACTATTGGTTCATAATTATCATACATATCTTTTTATAGTTTCTAATGTACAACCGCGATATGTTAAATTTGTATGTATATTTATTGTGCAATATAGATTGCACTAACTCCCTCATGCCTACTAGATCTAAAAAATGATATAATTTTTAGCTGTGTTGATAAAGGTTCACTGGCAAGGTCATCAAATACTATAAAAGTTTTCTAATCAGTATTTTTAAATTTTGAGATATTAGGTATTTTCTCTAGACCAATTAATTTGAATTGAACATTTTCATACCATGGATAATTTTTATCTCTAGCTATAAATTCAAAAAAGTATTGTACCATTTTTCATAACACCTTATCTTGATGTTGAGCAACAATGACTAAATCATCACAAAGAATATACCTTTCTTCATAGTTTTTATTTTTTGATACTTTATCTTTATTACCAATCATATATGGATATACTTTTATATATTTACTACCAAGAAACTGATGTCCAAACATTTCTGTTTTTCCTGATTCACTGCTTCCACAGGCTAATATTTGAAATGAATGTTTTGGGGCGTATAAATTTTTTGATGATATAGATTTATCAGGATTACGAAGACTGTAATGTAAATTAGATTATTATGTATATTTCGATAAAATAAAAATATAATTTGTGTAACTTAATATTTCTGTTAAAATAATTAACCTATCATATGATATGTGTTATAGAAAGAGTTCGAATATAATAGAATCTGCGTGCTTTTCGAAATATAACATCACTTTTTTTACTTTTGTTGGTCTTTATTTATAGGCAAAGCCCATCGATAATCTGATTTGAATAATTGACTCGAGATATATACACGTACCTTTTTTTCTAATCTATTTTTCGAAATATTATGGGGCACGCTAAAAGGAGTATAGCGGAGTTATTGTTATTTACTTTTGACCCTTACATATCAATAAAATTTTTGTCAACATGTTTACTGATTTATATACAAAAATTTATAACTTCTTAGTAAATGCTGAAGAAAAACATATTACCGCAGGCTCTGTCATTTATCAGGAAATAGAAGAGAACCCTCAAATATCGCAAACTGAGTTAAGAATCATTATAGAGCGAGCTGTTTCATTTGTAAACAATAATAATGGTCGGGGTTCCTTACGTTATACAACTCTTCTTGAGATTTTTCCTGAGGTATGTAAAAGAACTTTTGAGTAGAGATATATTAATCTCAAATGATGAATAGTGTTGGCGGTGATACCATTTTAAAGCGTCAAACATAATAGCTTAAATATTTCATAGTCCACCTATAGGAAATTTTTCTTGATGCATGAGAAGTATTTAAGGGATCTATGTTTGATTATTTTAGTATCATATAAGGTCTTATTTGCATGATGGCCACACATGAATAGGGCTTTATATATATATTTGATGACGTATGCGTTTTAAAAATTATTTTTTAAATATCAATAGAAACTAACTGTTTATATGTTTACATTAGTTTGAAATTTCTTATAAAACTGTCTGTAGTTTACGCAATATTGGAGCAGTAAAAACACGTGAGGAAGATATTATTACCCCAGATAAAATTAGAAAGAATATAATCAAATTAAAAGGGAAACTCAAGAAAAATACAACACCTCTCTATTAGCATTTGTATTCTGGTGTAAATAATATAACTATTTCCGAATTGTCGTGGAAAGATCCTCTTGCCAGTCAGGTAATTAGTGATGATTCAAGACTGGTGCAACAGTTACCGGGACATCTACAATATACATTTATGAAACCAGTACGACAAATGGTTCCAACAGCTCTTCCTCTAAAAGTCCAAGGAAAATGTGATGAATTTGTATCAACCTTTATCGAGAATTGTGCGTTTGATTTATCACAAAAACTTTTGCATGACGGAATATGGAAGGAGACAAATACTGAACTTTCATATGTTGCGAAGAGGATTTTGAATACTTTGCAAGTATATTTATCAAACTTTCAATGTAGTTAACATGACCAATAATTTGCTACTATTTTTTCAACTTTTTCATTGGCATTAGAAGTGATTCTTGGAACAATCCTATATTTGGGTCTGAGTTTGTAAAATCGTTGAATGAAGGTACTTATGTTACCAATGTAATTGTACCAGCAATTCGGGCTACATTGAAAGACCTTCCCTTAGGTAAACCCACATTCATTACTAGTTCTGAACGACAAAGTAGTGCCAGTGCAAATAGAAGAGGTGTTGGATGATTAGGAAAACGGCCGGATGTTATGTTTGTGATAAAACACAGAGGTAAATATTACGAACTTTTATACATCGAATGTTCACGTTTATTTTGTACAGCAAAAAAAGAAATTGATGATGGAGTAAAACTGTGGCGTGAATGTAATGATGGACTTTATTGGACTTGTAAAAGTTGCAAACCCGACAAGGATGAATTCGGCATTATTGGAATTCAGGTAGCTGGGAATAAATTGCTCCTTAATGTTCTCATTCGGAATATGAATGATATTCATCACTACTACCATCTTTGCGAGGCAGATATATCAGTTCAACAATCTAATCCTTCTATTGTATCAGAATTTATTAAGTCGTTATTGATATTACGGAATATTATGATTGTTAATATGACCTTGCTATACAATGCATCTTTACCTAGATCAACTAGACACATAGAGGACAGTACAACTGTGAGATCTCCACTTAATGTAAAATAGATATAATCAAATCAAAATCAATGTAATTTTTTACTGCATCAATAAAGCTGGCCCAGGTGGCTGATTTCATATAATTAATCGTGTTCATTTTTACATGTGTATTTCGTGAATTATTTTTTTTGATGTATTGCTATTGATGCCACGCATATATGATTGGCGTGAGGCGGCACACAGTGTCGAGAATTATTGCGATATAAAAAACCACATGCTATATTTTATCATGTATTTTACCATGTATTTTTATCGTATATCTATTAATAAAGAATTTTTCCGGTTATAGAAACATATACGAATTATAAAATGTATAGCTAATAATTTTCCGGTTAGAATGTATCAATTTTTTCGTGTAATGTAGATATAATTTTTCCGATCGTGACCAAAATAAGGAAAATGGTCACGGTAAATATCATGTGACTTCGAACTTTTGAAAAAAAAAGTTGAGATAACGGGAAAATTTTTGATTAGAGAATGTGCATCATGAATTATTTTGATCACTGGATAGCGGAGCTAGTGTCAAGACACATATGCATATACAAAAAAATTACTCATAAACTTCAGCGATTATTTATCCGATTACCAAATCTGAATTACTATCTGTGCTACCGAATCTGTGTAACGGATTTCATTTATATAACATTTTCCCACATAAACCTGATCACTATTTTTTGCCATTGAAAACTTCTTTGCAGAATACATGTAAACGAAACTCGAAAAGGAAATAGCATGTCATTTCTGATTATTTCTGTTAACGGGTTATAGGGCTCCGAAATCTCCACAATCTCCGTAATCACCGAGATCTATGCATATTCCATCTTCTGACCTCACTCACCACGGTCCTTCCAAAAATTATACCAGTAAATTTTATTAAATTTTATTATTTTTTCTTAAAAAAGGTTAGTATTTTATGGGGAGGAAGTCCGGAGAATCCATTATAATGTGTAGCTATTCCTGCAAATCAGAATGGTGAGTTTTTTTATATTCCAAGTTTTATTATAATTATTATTATTATTTTTAAAAATTTTTAGAATCCTCTGGATTTTGGATATGACGTTGACGACGACGACGGTGACGATAACGACAGTGACGATGACGGCGATAACGATGAATCGAAGAAAAGGTACGTGGTGGATATACTATCTTTAGTGATCACATGTTGGATGTTATGGCGGTTTAGAATCATTGTTTGGGACAGGAAAAAGATGTTATTTTTCTAAATAAAACAATAAAAAATAAAAATACCAAAACAATAAAATAAAAAAAATAAAAAAAAATAAGTCAAATAAAAAATCATCGGAAATTACTTGTGAATAAGAATTGTAAAAGGTCTTATCAACAAAGTAAAGGAAGTTCAATATAATAAGGGTCTTTAATTGTGAACAATCAATTTTATCATTAATAAAGTTTTATTGAAAATTATCACATAATCAAAATTGTAACAATTTTTCAATAACTTTTTCTTGTCCAATTTTGATCATGTCAAATATCATATCAACATTAGATTATAATATTTAATAAATAAATAATTAATTAATTCTATTAATTAAATATTATACAAAAAAGAAATAATAAGGGTTAACCAAGAAGAGTATTCAAAACGGCAGCAATTCTAATTCCAGCAATAGCCAATAATTTTTCCATAACTTTTCCTTTAACAATTCTTTCATAATATTCTCCAATACTTAAATCTATTTCGGGATCATAATTCTTATAAGTTATTTGACAATTAAGTTTGTTCAATGGTGATGCCCAAAAACCTGGACAAACTGCTGAATGTGATGGAATTTTTGGATTATTATTGTTGTTGTTGTTGTTGTTGTCGTAGTAGTTATTGTTGTTGTTATTGTTGTTGTTGTTAATAAGTGGTTGTTGAAATTGTATTTGTGATTTTGAATACGTTTTTGTGTCAAATTTTATTTCGTCTTTACAAACCATCCAATCAGGAATTTCTTTAATCCACATTGTTTTGATTAATTTGATTATATGTTCAACATATAAATCATAAGATTTACCTTTCCTTGAAGAATTTGAAGCATTCGATGATGATGTTCCATTTGAATAAAGTTCACGAATTTGTTTCTTCATTAATCAATTAATAACAATAATTAATTATTAATTATTTGATAATAATAATAATAATAATAATAAATTAATAATTAATTAATGACATAATATAAATACATACATTAATAATCCTAGAATCCCAAATAGTATGTAAATTTGTCTTGTGACCTTCGAAGATTGCTACAATTTAAATATTAATAAATCAATTAAAATATTTATTTTTTTAATTATTCATTATTTATTATTTTACTATTATTTATTACCTGATGATTTAGTTCCACCTTTTTCTCGATTGTTAACTATTAAAGAATTAAGAATTATTAGTTATTATAAAATTCCATAAAATATGAATTATAAAATATAAAAATATAAATATAAAATAAAATTAATAAAATTACTTACTATGTAAAGGTTGATGCAAATCACCAATAAAATGGACTAAAAATCTTAATGCAATAGCTCGTTGCCAATATTTTAATCCACTTTTTGGATCAAGTTGATAAGTATAATTATTTATTGCATTAATAATATTAGGTTTATCAGCTTTATAACTGAATGAACAAGTTTTTGGTGGGAAATCATTAGGTGGATCTAAATAATGAAGTGGTGAAGTAAATTTGTATTCAGGAAGATGTTTGATTTGGTCTGCCCATGGTGCTATACTGTTATATTATATTTTGTTTATTGTTATATTCATTATTATTATTATTTTATTATTATAAAAATATTAAAAATATTAAAAATATTAAAAATGTTTAAAATAAAATATTTGAATATTTACAATGATAAATTTCCTTTGGCTTCTGGTGGCAATAATCTTATGACATTTGCACGTGCTTTAGGTGAAAGAAATCTTTGTGCTATTACTGCTGCTATTTCATGTCCTTTTTTTTTTTGTTTTTTTTTTTTATAATAAATAAAATCAATTAGTAAAAATAATAATTCAAATAATAAATAATATGAAAAGATACGATAAATACCAACAGATCCAAAGGAAACTGCAACATCAATAAAAAATATAATTAATATAATTAATATAACAAATTTAAACATATTTCTGTTAATAGAAGGAGAGAGGAATTTTATTATATTGCTTTTATACATATGAACAGTAAAAAACCCCCTGATCTACACGTAACGATCATTCTGTAAAGTAGAAATATTCTCAGGGTTACGGAAATACGGCATGACACGGCACTGCCGTATAGAGTAGAGTATAGAATATCTTACATAAGTTTATTAAATTTTTACAAATACATAAATAATTACAGTATATAAATAACGATAATAATAATTATAATAAAATACAAATAATAATAATAAATAATAATAAAATTATACAAAATAATAAAATTATACAAAATAATAAAATTAATAATAATAATAAAAATAATAATAATAATAAGTTATAAGTAATTAAAAGCAAAATACACCAATTCTTTTCTCTTGAAATAATTCTATCTGATTTAATGCTATTTCTTTAGCTCTTCTTTCTTCTAATAAAATTTGTTCAATTTTCTCTTTTTGTTCTTTTACTAAATTCGCTTGTTTTTCAAGTGAGATATTTTCTTGTACCTTAATGGTTAATCGTTGTTGAATCTCTTTTAATGACCTTTGATTTTGAGTTAATGAATTTTTTAAGGTTAAAATATTTTCGGAATTTTCATTTTGTTCCCTTTCCATCTCTATTATAACTTTATGTAAATCTTGTACTTCATTTCTTGGAGGTGTACAATTTTCTCGTAATTTTTGTTCTAATTCTTCAACTTTTTCTTGTAATGACTTAATAAGTTCTTCATTTGACATTGATATCTCTATCGGTAATTTGTTATCCTTGGTTCGTTCAAAACATCCAAATGTTAAGAATTTTTTAGGATTTTTGGGACTATTATTACCCATATAGAAACTATTATTCTGTCGTTGTTTTTGTTGTTGTTGTTGTTGTTGTTGTTGTTGTTTTTGTTGTTGTTTTTTCGTTGTTTCAAGTGTTATTTCTAATTCACTTATTCGTTTCTTTTGTTCTTGTGAAATAATTTCCATTTGTATAATTTCTTTCTTTAGATTATTAACAATTTCTATTTGATTTTGAATATTAATTGTATTTAATTCATCACGTCTCTTCATATCTTGACGAAGTTCTTCAACTTCTTGTAATGTTTCATGATGAATTTGTTCTAATTTTAATAATTCTCGTTTAACTGATTCTAAATTTTGAGACTTATATTTATGAAATGATTCAAATAATGAAAGTTCAAATTGAAGTTTTTCTATTATCGCTAGATGTAATAAATTGGATGAATTATTGATTTCATCATCTTTAATTTCATTTGATGATGACATTGATTTTGCTTTACGATGTAACTGAGGTCTTGGAATAATTATACATTTAGTGTCAGTAGTGGTAGATATGATAGATGATGATGATGTTGGTGGTGAATCTTCTCGTGATTCGGGATATGATGTTGAAGGTGTCCATGTTGTCATTGGTGTTGAAGAAATTGATTGTAAATCTTCAATTATTTCTTCTCTCTTTATATTGTTTTCGGTAATTTGATTAACTAATTCTTGAATTTGATCAAGTGATTCTTTATGCTTAATCTTTAAATCATCTAAATCTTTTACAGTTTCTTCTAAATTCTTGATGGTTTCTTTATTACCATTTTCTAATTCGGAAATTTGATTCAGAGATTTTTGATGTTTAATTGTTAGGTCATCCAAATTCTTTATAGTTTCCTTATGAACATTTTGTAATTTGATAAATTCATCAAGAGATTTTTGGTGTTCTATCGTTAGGTCATCAAAATTCTTTATAATTTCATTATTACCATTCTCTAATTTAGAAAATTTGATTGTTAAGTCATTCAAATTCTTTACAGTTTCTTTATTTCTATTTTGTAATTCGGAAAATTCGTTTAGAGATTTTTGATATTTATTCGTTAGGTCATCCAAATTCTTTATAGTTTCTTTATTTCTATTTTCTAATTCAGAAACTTGGTTGAGAGATTTTTGATGTTTAATTGTTAGATCATTCAAATTCTTAATAGTTTCTTTATTACCATTTTCTATTACCGAAAATTCGTTTAGGGATTCTTGATGTTTGATTTTTAGGTCATCTAAATTCTTTACACTTTCTTCATAAATATTTTGTAATTCCAAAAATTCATCAGTAGATTTTTGATATTTAATTGTTAAGTCATTCAAATTCTTTACAGTTTCTTCATGAGTAGTTTGTAATTTGGAGTGTTTGGTTGTTAGATCATCCAAATTCTTTATGATTTCTTTATTACCATTTTCTAATTCTGAAAATTCGTTTAGAGATTTTTGATGTTTAATTGTCAGATCATCTAAATTCTTTATAATTTCTTTATTTCTATTTTCTAATTCAGAAATTTGGTTGAGAGATTCTTGATGCTTAATCTTTAGGTCATCCAATTTCTTTACAGCTTCTTTATTAACATTTCGTAGTTCAGAAATTTCATCAGTAGATTCTTGATATTTGATTGTTAAGTCATCCAAATCCTTTACAACTTTTTCTTGTACAGTTTTTAATTCTAAAAATTCATTGAGAGATTTTTGATGTTTAATAGTTAAGTCACCCAAATTCTTTACGCTTTCTTCATGAACATTTTGTAGTTCCAAAAATTCATCAGTAGATTTTTGATGTTTAATTGTTAGGTCATCTAAATTCTTTACAGTTTCTTCATGAATATTTTGTAATTTGGAATGTTGAGTTGTTAAATCATCCAAATTCTTTATGGTTTCTTTATTAACTCTTTCTAATTCTGAAATTTCATCAAGAGTTTTTTGATATTTAATTGTTAAACCATC
Organism: Diversispora eburnea; assembly: GCA_910592015.1. Taxonomy (NCBI): domain Eukaryota; kingdom Fungi; phylum Glomeromycota; class Glomeromycetes; order Diversisporales; family Diversisporaceae; genus Diversispora; species Diversispora eburnea. Next base: position 33,226 of record CAJVPK010000283.1, on the reverse strand, counting down.
AAAATTCCTTACAGTTTCTTCATGAACATTTCGTAATTCCAAAAATTCATTGGTAGATTTTTGGTACTTGAATGTTAAATCATCGAAATTCCTCATAGACTCTTTATGAATATTTTGTAATTCCGAATATTCTTCAAGAGATTTTTGATATTTGATTGTTAAGTCGTTTAAATTCTTAACATTTTCTTCATGAACATTTTGTAATTCAGATTGTTTTATTGTTAAATTATCACGATTTCTTTCAATCTCTTCATGAATATTTTGTAATTCTGAGAATTCATTAAGAGATTTTTGATGTTTGATTGTTAGGTCATCCAAAATTTTTACAGTTTCTTCATGAATATTTTGTAATTTGTTGTATTTTGTTGTCAGGTCATCGAAATTCTTTACAGTTTCTTTATTAACAATCTTTAATTCAGAAATTTGATCAAGAGATTGATGATGTTTGATTGTCATATCATCTAATCTTTTTATAGTTTTTTGATGAGCATTCTCCAAATCCAAAATTTTACATTCAAGTTGAGAATTCTTTTGATTCTTTTCTTCTAACATATTCTTTAATGTTTTAGTTGATTGGGTAGAATTTCTATAAGCTTCCTCCTTTTCTTTTAATTGATCTTCTAATAATTTTAATTGTTTGTTATATTTTTCTGCTTCATCGTGTAATTTCTTGGATAATTCATTTTTGGAGTTTTCACTTTCTTGTATATGTCGTTTGAGTAAATTTTCGGAATCAATTTCTTGTTTTTCAAGCTTTGTTTGTAAATCTTTGTTACGATTTTGTAAACTGTTTCTTAAATCATTATAAAAGTCAAATATCTTTTCAGATTCATATAATCTTTCTTCAGTATGTGCTAATTCTGCCTCAGTTAAAGCAAGTTTATTTTCTAAATTTGAAACGGCAATTTCATATTCTTTAATAACCGGTTCGGCTACTGATATGAAATCTTTCTCCTTATTAATAGCCAAATCGTGATTATCTTGATGCATCGCAAGTTCCCCTTGCATCATTGCACATCTCATGGAAAGTTCTGCGTAAGATTTTTTAAGTTGTAAGAATTGTTCTTCCAATTGATTATTTTTATTATTTTGTGTTATTCCATTCGTTCCATTCATTCCATTAGCCGAAGTTGTACCATTTGTTCCATTCGTTCCATTCGTTCCATTTGCCGAAGTTGTACCATTTGTTAAAGCTTTTCCATTCGTCAAAGTTTTCCCATTCGTTCCATTTTCGGAAACACTTTTATTTGATGGATGCCTTAGCATGGATTGTGCTTGATTTCTACCCGAAATTCCCGATGGCGTTGATACTTTCGGAATCCCAGCCGACGGAGGTTTAAGTAGACTAGGTGTTATTCGCCCGCTAGGTGTTATTCGACCACTAGGTGTTGTTCGTCCATTAACTACCGACTTAACGCTATGCATTTGATTATGTGATTCTTTCTCATTATTATTATTATTAATGCTATTTGTTTCAGCTGTTATAAGAGAGGCTTTCAATGATGTAATTTCCGCTCTAAGTTTTGTTACTAAATGTTGCATATGTACTAAATCATTCCACCCAGTTTCTTCTTGATTTATTGTAGCCACATTCTTAATATTTCGAGCTCTTTGTGCATATTTAAGTGTATTAAGTGTTTCTGTAAGATTTAATTCTGCGGGGGAAACACATGCTATCATTAATGTTTGCGCATTTCCACCCAGGGAATCTTGTAGTAGTCGAGTAAGTTTTGAATCCCTATAAGGAATATGTGTAGTATGCTTCGCTTTACTTGGATCACCCAAGATTGAAATTACGTTTCCTAATGCCGATAAACCCGAATTTATTGATATTCCTTCCTTCGCCCTGTCACCACTAGCAGCTGTGCGTTTTAACTTAAAAGTTCAGAGATGATTAAGTTAGATTGTGTTTATGAATTATTAAAAATTAGAATCGTTATAATATATATTGTATTAAAGAATTATTCGTTCAAATTAAAAAAAAAAAAAAAAAAAAAAAGAGATAACGACGTTATCACGTGATACTTACTCGTTCACTACCTGCCAGATCAACGAAATGAAATTTACTCGTTATGATGGAACCCTCACCATCAGAAGAATCTGATCTCGACAGAGGTTGACCGAGATTTGATTTTGTTGGAGACGGAGTTGACAGTCGGCTTGGAAATTTTTTTTGCGACATCGTTACCGTGAAAATTGCATGTGACCTTGAAGATTGTGAATTCATGTCGGTAGCTCCAACTTGTCTATTTAATGAACCTTTTGTTAAATACCTACGGAATTTAATTTTAATTATTAAATAATAAGAATATTAGTTTAATGAATTTCATAATGCTTTTCAACGAAATATTTTTTTTAAAATGATGTTATATGTATATGTACCCCATAACCTCATTCACGTCATTGACTCTCATTTCTTGTAATCCACTCCAATAAATATTTCCTTTTAAATCTTCACGAATCATTACTTGTGGTCGAACATCACCTTCGCGAAGCAAATCTATTAATTCTTCATTGTAGATTTCAACGAATGATACTTTCATTATAAATGTTTTAGAGTTATATTTCGGAGATTTCATTAAAGAGAACAATGTGGTCATTGCTCTTGGAATTATTCCTTTTTGTTCCGGCGATATTCTACGATTGTCGGCTGTACCCATTGTGAATGTTTTTCCTGATGAAGTTTGTCCATACGCTAGAACGGTCGCGTTGAAACCTAGTTAAAAAAAAAAATATAGATGATGTATTTTATATATATGCTTTCGATGTAGTCACGTGGTCAAGTGAACAAAAGAAATAATTTACCTTGCAAAAATTTTTCTATTAAATTTTCAGCAGCACTTTCATATACTTCACGTTGTGTACTATTAGGACCGAATACATAGTCAAATTGAAATACTGGCCCTTTTTCAGCTTCAACTATTACTTGATTTGGTGTGTGAACTGATGTGGTTATTACTTGACGTTGGAATCTTGACGGTAACTTAACCAAGTCTTCATTGGTAAGGGGTTTTATTCGTAGTGCTAATATAAATTTTTAAATAAAACGCGTGTATGATTATTTTATGTCCAGGAGTATATAAAGAGAGAGAAATTTAAATAAGACGTTAGAACATACAAACTTGTACAGAGGTGGTGGTGGAATTAGTTGTATGGTTGCTCATGATGTTTATTATAAGAGAAAAATGAAAATGCAAAGTAGAAGAAGAGTATTTTTTTTTTTCTTTTGTATTTACAAGAGTTTAATTAATCGACTTAAAATCAAAAATTATCAGGTTATTGAAAAAAAATTTTTTTGAAAAGGAGAATTTTTTTTAAAAAAAAAATTAAACGTGAAAACGAAATATTTATAAAATTGTAACTTTTTTTTTTTTAAGGTTATGCAACTATTTTAAAAAGTAAAAAATATATGTGGAATTTTGCAGAATTTTTTTTCGAAAAGAAATTATAATTACGATATGGAGATAAAAAAAATGTGGAGAATTGGTTTGTGCGTAATAAAACTGACTTTAAAGAAGCAATTTGAACGTTAAATTTAGAGACAACGAAATTTTTTTTCAACAAAAATGGCGTTTTATGCCGCGTAAATTAAATTTCTCTGTTCGTTATATTTCGTGCTTCATTATATAAATTTATCGTTAATAGTAATTATAAAAGTCTTTATTGAATAAAATAATTATAGAATTTTTCAAAATAGAAATATAGAATAGAATATAGAATAGAAGAATTCAATTGAAAAAAGCAAAAAGGCAGGTTAGTGACTATAAATTAATTAATTATTTGTTTAGTACCACAGAAAAAATTTTTTTTTCAAAAAAAAAAAAAAAAGTTAAATTATATAAATTATAGTTAATATAGTCAATAAATAGAGCTTATCTAGATCAGTAAATATAAATATTTGCATTATTTACATTATTATGGCCCGGGGAAAATTTTTTTTTTTTAATTTCATTGAAAAAATTTTCTTGTTTATAAACTTGTATGCAAGGATGATTTTCTATTTAACCTTGATTTCCGTGATTTTCTTTCTAAAGCTAACCTTCTCTATCACAGAATTTATAGTGTTTTATCAATACTCAACTGGTGGTGACAATTAAAAATGAAGATCAACATCCATTAACTCCAACTCCTAACCTGGACAAATATGTGAATATCATTAACGGTAAAAAAATTCCTTTCTTTAAAAATTCAATTTTTCGTTGCCGGGAGAATCGGAAATTTATACCAATTTCAATTTATTTCAGGTTGTGCTATTGTCCTTAATTCCATTGTGTTGCCGAAACTTAACTTTAATTGGTGAAATTATGTGACTTATGTAAATTTTTAACTTTATGTTTGACTTTTTGATGATGGATTAAATAATATAATACAAATGGAAACTCAAATAACTTACAAACATCGGAGTTTGTTTCACTCAAATAAGGTTGAACAATAATCCAATTCTGTTCTTATAGAATGCAGATTATAAATTAAGTTAAACTACAAGGAAGCTCTTTGAAATTTGAATGAATACAATTTCAGTGAGAAACCGAGAATTGGCATTCTGAGACAGTAGATAACCGTTAAGAACACATGTTTATATGATTTTTGTGAATATTACCCCCAAACGAAAGAAAAAGGTTTCAGATATAATTTCCAAAATCTGCGAATCTTTTAAATTACAAATTAGTTTTTTTGCATCTTTCTTCAAGCATTTTCGATAAAAATAATTTACCACCCACATGTATGAAATTTTGAATGGATTATGGTTAATACGATGCAATATTATAACAACCAATAAAATTTTGAAAAAAAAATTATTAAAGTTATGATTTTTTTTTTTTTTTTAACTCACGATCGTCGAATATCCACGTTTAAAAATAAACAATAGATTATATTTGTTTATCAATAACAAATATAAATATATATAAATATTTATATAAAAATATTTATATCTCTCTAATAATTTTTAAAAACAACGTATAATCTAATAATATAAAGACATAGATATAAATAAAATAAAATCCATATAAATAGATATCTATCAAAGATTAAATACAAGAGTATACAAAGAGTATACAAAAGTAAGAAGTAAAAAGTACAAAATACTAAGAAAGTTCGTGAAATCCCTTTTTTTTTTGTGTGAACTGTATGATCAGATAAGGGTTTCAGTTAAAGTAAATTAAAGTAAATTATTAAAGTAAGTTATTAAAATAAACATAAAGTAAAAGTCAAAATAAAAAAAATTAGAATAAAAGATTAAAGTAAATTAAAATAAATTGACCCATGTAATTTTTAACTCCTTACACAACACTATTTTTTTATTTTTTTTTGAAACAACAAAAAAAAAAAAAAAGGCAAAATGTGCGCAAATTACCATCTAAAAATTTTTGATGAATTGATGAAGGGGCTGAAAAAAAAAGAGAACAGAATTTATTGATATATCTTATTGCATAGAACCAATTTCTTTATTTCAAAACCGTTATGATATCATAATACGATATGGTGCAGTATATATAAATACAATATATGAAGTAAATAACTGTTGTGACACGTGATTGTGGTAATTAAATAATTTTTTCGAACCCAAAGTATATTTATAAGGCGTGAAGAATATGCATAATATTATTAGTGATTAAAATAACACAGATAAATATGAAATATTTAAATGCCAAGATTCTAAATTCATCAGGTTGCAGATAAATTGATTTTTATTGTTCTCTTACTATTATTAGACTAATATATTATTTTGTAATTTCGTTTAAAAGGAGTGGAAATGAAGAGAGAAGAATTATAAAGTTCCCCCCCATAAAACATTAGAAAATTCTCAAACAATATTAAAATTTATCAATGATATGATATTTTTGTTTTTTTTTTTTAGGGAGTGTTTTATTTATTTCATTGAAAACTAAATTTAGAAAAGAAACAAAAAAAAAAATTCCGGAAAACAAACATCCAATCTCCGGAGAATTCCCCTTAAGAATTTAGGTAGGGAGTTATGACTAATTATAAATGATTTGAATAATATTAATTGTTATAATTCTAGAAAGAAAAGAAGAAAAAAGATTACATCGATAATTATATGTAGATGTGAATGTAATATTATATTAAATTAGAGATATATTTATATATTTATATATTTAAAATTTTATAAAAGTGTATAAAATAAATAAATTAATAATAATAATATTGTACAATACGTGAATATTAATATTCAAAAAAAATATAAATGTATGTATAAAAAAATAAGGAATTAAAAAAATAATAATTTACAATAATTTTTTTTTTTAAATGAGAATATTATACAAAATGAAATATTAGAAGAATGATAATAAAAATATACAATAAAGATAATGAAAGATAATGAATGGATAGATAAAGAAAGACAACGATAAATAAATAGAATAAATTAAGGACTCTTTGGCGATAAAGGCGGCGATATCTGATAATTAATAGTGAGTCCTCCACCGTCACGTTCATCATGTTTTACGCGATTTACGCGATTTGGATCAAGACCTTTGATTTAAAAAAAAAAGCGAGCAAAATTTTAAAACAGGTTTCTTTCAAAATTTTCAAAATTACAAAAATTCTTTTTTTTTTTAAAATAATCAAAAACAAATATCTTAAACCCTTACCCAAATGACAAAAATCACATAATCGAAAACTATAGATCATACTGAAACGTCGATTGGAATTGGTCGGTGTTAAATCATTATTCGGTTTCTTGGTGAGACAATCGGTGCATACTAGAAAAAATTCCAAATTATTTGTTATAATAATAAAATAAATAAATAAATAAATAAATAAATAAATAATAATAATAATAATAAAATAAATAAATAAATAAATAAATAATAATAATAATAATAATAATTAGAATAATAGAAGAGTAAAATAATAAAATATTTACGAATTTTCTTGCATTTTCCACATTCATTCTAGATAATAATTAATAAGAATTATTAAATTGTAAACAATTAAAACAAATTAAAATAATTAAAATAATAAAAATCATTTTTTTCTTACCCTCCATCGGAATACATTAAAATCTACTAAACATAATTCACAATTTTTGGCCACAATTGCATCGTGAATTGATCTAATTTTATCTTTAATTTTAGGATCAGGATCATGACTCTCTCGTTCCGAATTATCAATAGATTTAATTGATGAGATTGTATTATTGAATGTAGTATTTGACAAATTGTTGGATGAAGTATTTGACAAAGTATTAGATAAAGTATTGGATGAAGTAGTTTGGTTCAAAACACGAGTTCTGGATGTTTTATCTTCATCTCTATGTGCATCAGGAAACATAGTAAAGAAGCAAGCATCACAAGCGCGAGCTAATTGATCTTCGCGTTCACTTGTTCCGGGTATGGTAAAATTCTATTAAAATTTTGTTAAAGAAATAAAATTTATTTGAGCAAGATATATATTTAAAATATATTTTTGAATTATAATTTTTTAATTTTAATATAGTAATATAATGTTATTCACCCTCGTAGAACAGTCATGACAGACCACTTTTCCACATGCACGACAATGATGTTTCCTTTTAAAGATTGTAAATTCTTCAGAACAATTCATACATTTGTCTGCTTTGGAATCAGGAATCCAAATAGGTGCAAGATAACTTTCAACAATTCTTTTCTGATGTGAATCTTTTCTTTTCAACTGTACCGTGCCATCTATTTATTAATATTTATATAATTTAATGAGATATTAATAAATTAAAAAAGAAAATGGGAATAGAAAGAATACATACCAATCCTTAATGTTCTCTTGGCACTTAAATATTCATCTTTTGTCTCTCTAATGACATTTATCCATGATTCTTTATTCTGGGGAGTATCTATAAATTTTTATTATAATTAATTAATTAATTCTTTATATTCTAGAGATACATTTTTTTAAAAAAAAGGGGGATGTTTAATAACAATTTATTTTTACCTGCATAAACTGTAAAACTTTTTTGGGGACTAATAATTTGAAATGCATTTTTCTCATCTTGTTTTTCTTTTAAAAAAATAAGTATTATAAAATAATTAATTAATTAATTTATATGTAAAAATCAATTTGTCAAAGGTAAGAAAGATAATTATTTTTTACCTGCATGTAATACCATCAAATCCTCTAAATCAATTTTACGATGAAACGTGTACATATTATCAATTAAATTTAGTCGACTTTTTATAAATAAATAAATAACAAAAATAGATATGTGTGAGAGAGATTATAATATTACAGAATTAATAGTAAATATATAAATTATATATATATATATTATGTTTTTACCTTGCATATATTAAAAGATCTGAAAATAAAAAGAATTCTCGTTCTTGATGATTTTTACGGCATATCTTTACAATTATTTAATATACATAAAAAAAATAAATATTAAACACAGATAATAGTTTTAATAAATTATAATAAATAAATTAATTAAATAAATAAATAATTTAATAATAATTATAATAAATTAATTAATTATAAATAATAATAATAATAATAAATAATAATAATAATAATAATAATAAGAATAATAATAATAATAATAATATTTAATGTTTACCTTCTTTACAGTCCCCCTCTTAATAAATCTTCTTCCAGGAACCAATAATGCTTCATCAAATCCTGCCAATGATTTCTGAATCTCAAGCATAGTAACAAACATCTCATGTTGACGTATCGTTTCATTCACAAATGTAGCAACGCTCTCTATGATTTGATACGCCTTAATTAAATTAAGATAGTCAGGGTGACTCTCGGTTGTTATCTTTAATAAATTTTCTAATAACATTTTATATCTTGGAATCCTTTGTACTGGCATTAGTAAGTATGCCTCTAATGTCAAATGTTTACATTGACCCGTTTTCATCACATTCTAATTGCATAATACAAAAAGATTCAATTAATTAATAAAAAAAAAAATGAATGTGAATGAGAAAAATGAATGAGAAAAAAAAATGAATAAAATGAATTACTTTAAGAAATGTGGAAAACTGAAGATTGTCTCTTAGCTGAGTATTAATAACTGAGAGAGCAGTATCAAAATTTTTCACGTATACAGAATACACTTTAAAGAATGGAGCCTAATTTTATTATAAACAAATACATTATTATTATTATTATTATTATTAAATTCAATTTATATTTTAATTTCAAAGAAAAATTCATAATAAAAATCAAAAATAAAATAAAAAAAATAATAATAATAAATAAATACCATATTCAAAAAAATATCTCCTAAACAACCATTCTCAGGATTCCAAAATTCAAATTCAGTTTCTTCAACTTCTTCATCAAAGGGACCCGCTACTCTCTCCTCTAATCTTTTCAACAACTCAGAATTAACATTGATTATATCCAAAATATTGGCAAAAAGATCTTTGATAGATTTTTTTGTTAAAATTTGATTTTCCGTTCGTAAAGATTTTCTAAGTGGATCGAGGAATAACTAATCAAAATAGATTTTTTAAAAAAAAAAATGATTCAGTATTTTTATATTATAATTTAAAAGAAATTAAAGTTAGAAATATTCATACATTTTGTATAAGTAATAAACAATCCACATAATTTCGTTCAGTATTTATAATTTCCAAAGCTATATTCAATCTTCTTTGCATCCTGGTATTTAAGCTTAAACGCATTGAAGCTTTAGACAATCGTGCATTAAATTTATCTTTATTTCGTACAGTTGATCGAATACTTTGATTAGAATTGGATACTGAATAAAATGTTGACCGATTTTTGGAAAATTCCAATTCCATTTCTTTAGCTTCAATCTTTCGAAGATCATCATGCAAAGTAACGTTAGATTCTTCACTATTAAAAGTTTCATCATTATTTAATATAATGGGCATTGATGCCGGACGAGGGGTTAAATCAATTTCCTTATGATCTTCTGAGTCATTATCGGGTACAGAATATCGGTATTGGTGTTGGTGTTGATGAGAAGATGGATTATTAAAATAATCATTTGAAGTAAAAGAACTACTAATTGTTGATCTAGAATCACGTAAACTATCACTATTATTATTATTATTATTATTATTATTATTATTATTATTATTATTATTATTAATGTTATTATTAAAAGTTGAAGTTGAATTGAATGAAGAAGATAAAGGAGAAAAATCTGATAGTTCATCGGTATTTGTTGAGGATGAAATATTTGAGATATTTGAGATATTTGAAATATTTGAAATATTTGAGATACGTCGACTAGAAAATGAAAGCGTAGAGGGAGTAGAAGGTGAATGATTCATAGAATTTTTCATTTCCTGAACTTCATTAAGAGAGGTAGGCAAATTTGAAAGTTCTTCTTCATTTTCTAATATTTTAGAGAAATTATTATATTTTCCAATGATAACTGATAAACGAGATTTAGCAGTAGGCATATTATTCTCTAAAATTACAGTTGGCTGAATGTTTATACTTTCAGCTTCAGGAATTGAAGTAATATGCCAGGATTGACGAAAACTGGGCGTCATTCCTCGACGAAATGGGACCATTACTCCCTTAAAAAATATATATAATATATATATATATATAAAATTCAAAAAATTCAAAAGAAAAAATCGTTTTATATTTGACAAAAAGTTTTTAATATAATTAAAAACATGGTAATCAGGGGGGCCACTTCCTTATGTGGATAATTACATCTTATGGAGTATGTGAAGAATTTTCTAAGGGGAATATGTTGTGTAGAAAGTATATTTTTTTTTTAGGTTGTCGTCATAAATTATTCCTTTATATTTTTTCCTTGGGTTATTTTTTTTTTCTGAATATAGAAATTGTATTGCATATCATCATTATTATTAATATCATTACTATTTATCTTTACTATTTATCTTTACTATTTATCTTTATTCGTTTTCCCATAGTAGTTAATATATTTAACTTTATTCTATTTTTTTTTTTTTTGATTTCTAATATTTTTATTAGTTACATTTTTCCTTCAAAAACGATAATTATTATTAAAAGGGTACGTTTTATATTTTTAGATCGTGTTGATCGTGTTCTTAGCAGGTTTACTAATTCTTTGCAGGTACAAAATATCGTTCCAGTGTCTACTCGAGGCCTGTGCACTGCTTGGTCAAAGGAGTTGTAAGTATTTTTATCAAATTAATTTCATTTACCAAATTAATTTTATTTATCAAAAAAATTAAATAATAATGACACAAGATATTATAAAGTGTAATAAATATTTATTAGAATTATTGTCACGTTATACTTAGAAAATATATCAGATATGTATATTTTTATTTTTATATATTATATTTAAAAATAAAAAATTTACCAAATATTATGATTTGCATATAAAAAAAAAATATCATACATAGCACACTTTTATTAACAACTTTTATTAATACATTAAAGAATCAATCTAATTTACTAATAATATATATAACTGAAGTTTTAGAAAATAGATAATTTTTCATTCCCTTTGCTTTATTTTATTGATTTTCATTTGATGATATGTCATTGGTGTCTTCTTCATCTGGATTTGAAAGAATTATATTTCTAATTAAATTATTTTTTTTTATTATTTTTGAAATTATTACCATTGGATTTTAATTGATCTTTAATTCTTTTTTCCCATTAGTAATAGTAGATGCTATTTATCACTTTTTCGTTCTCGTATAAATATCTTCTTGTGCGTCGTCAAGGTTTTTTAACATCCTTTCTAATTGTTTTCTTTGTTTTTGAATATATACTTGTTGTTCTCTTGGAGATGCATTAATTATTTCGTCAGGAAGAATTGAATTGTTTTTTAAATTTTTGTTATTAGGTATTAGAGATGAAAATGATGATAATTTATTATAACTAGAAAAAATATATGAAAGTAAAGATTCTTGTTCTTTTGTTTGTTCATCATTTTTTGAATTAATATTAGATGTTGTTGAAGATAAATTAATTTGTCTTTCTTGAACTTTCAAAGATCCATTAGTTAATTCGGTGATCTTTGTTTGTTCATTTAAAATATGTTGTCCCTGATGATAAATAATACACAATAGAGAAATAAATAAAAGATTAAAAAATTATAATTAAAATATTTTAAATTAAATATTTAAATATTTAAAAAATAAAAAAATTCTGACTTTTGAAAGTCCATTAACGGCTACACGTTGTAATGTCGCAAGTCCTTGTCGACCCCATTCAGCACCTGTAGTTGTTGCTTGTTCTTGAGCCAACGCTAAAGCTGAGTCAATTTCTTGTTCATGACGTGTTAAAGTAGGATCAACTAAACTTTGATAAAGAAACGTAGCTCCCTAAATTCATATTATTAAATTATATTATATACATATATATATATATTTATTTTTTTTTTTTTAAAAAAAAAAAAAAAAAATTAATATAAAAAATAATAAAAAAAAAAAAAACAGATGATCCCAAATTCATAAACTATTCCTACTTGAGTTTGTGGCATTATTAACCATAATACAAATAACATTTTAAATTCATAGTAGAATGGCAACCTTATTATTATGAATAAAATAAAATTGATAAATTGACCAATTAAAATATTAAAATTATATAATTAATAAATAATCAAAAGAAATTCTTCCTACCAAAAGATAAATTTATCTAATACTGCTTCTGCGACCGAAAAAAATGCCATGACAATCCAATACATTAACCAAGGTGTTATACTCTTTGTGTCATTGACTTTTATGACTTTAAATGATGCATACGCGGGGTACAGAAAACCTGCAAAGCTGCTAAAACGACATAAAATTAGATAAATCAAGATAAATTAGATAAATTCGATAAATTTAAGTATTAATTCCAATGAATATAAAATGAATATTGCTTGATCTTACCATACAGTTTTATACAACAACCAACCAAACATGACATAAAAGTTTTTATACAAAGTAGTTTACAAAAGTTGGTTGTTGAAATCAAATGAATAAAATAAAATAAAATAAAATAAATCAAAAATATGGGAGTTATATATATGGGAGTTATATATAAAGGAGGTTATGAGTAAGTTTATGTTGCGGAGTCGAAAAATTGTTGACCGATTTTGTGTGACACACATAGAGGAGGAGAGAAGGTATTTATGTGCTGTGACACATAGACACATAAATATTTGAGTAAACCTGTTAACAGTTTCTCTAATCTTTTTTTAAATTATACCTTGTTAAATAGTTTCAATAGTTTATTTTGCAATTCATAATGTCAGTAGCGTCCTCAGATGAAGAAATTGTTACAAAACGTCAGACAAATAGAATAAGGCCGCGAAATGTTAAAATTAAATCGCGACGCGTTGATTCTGGAGTTTCCGAATCTTCCGTGTCTACGTCGTACATACTAAATAACGAAGAGCCGAATCTCTTAAATACTTTAAATAATGTATCAGTAAATGAAGACGATGACGACAGTTTTTTTACGCGAAAAACTAATTTCTCTCGAAACTTTATCACTAAACCAACAAGTTTGTATCTTTTGTCAAACATAATTTAAGTTGGTCAAATGATATTATTCATTCGTAAAATGCTTCATAGAATCTGTGGAAATGACCGAAGAACTGAATTCTGAAAATGATAGCTTACAACTCACTAAACTCACTGAGGAAGGAACTTCTAGACGACCTACCAAAAAGAAAAAAAGCAAGAAAGACAAACGACCAGATTGGACAATGTCAGACGATATAAATTTTCTTAGTGATTCAAGTCCTCATAACCTTTCGTAAGTGATTTTTTCAAAAAAAAAAAAAAAAAAAAAAAAATCAGAAATGATTTTGAAATTAATTTCATTAATTTTTTTTTTTAAAAAAAAATAATTGTCTATGATGATTTGGATTTAAAAGTGGTTTCTCGGATGATGATGATGATGGTGATGTTTATATGGGAGTAAGAAAAAAGGGGAAAAAAGGCAAAAAGGTCAAAAAGGTCAAAGTTAAAGAGCAAGATGAAAATTCAGAAGATGATCGAGAATCATCTTTGACTCCACCACCGGAATTAAATGAATATCAAATTAAATCTACTGTTGGTATGATACGGTAAGATTATTTATTAATTTGAATTTCACCTTAAATTATCAAATTATTAAATAAATATAATAATTTATTACCATAACTAAATAGCGCAACTCTTATGCAATATTCGGAAAGATTAAGATCCGATGGTAATGAAATAAGTTCCCCGGGTATATCTCATGAACCACAAGATGATATGGAACTGGATCCAGAACTTTTGGCTATTCAACAGTCAATTAAACAATTGCATGATAAGTCCAATCGAAATCCTAATGCCAAAGTTGAAATTAAGGTTATTATAATACGGCATCCGGAAACCGAACCAACTACTAAAAAGACCGAGAAACCAATAAAATTTATAATTAGAGCTGTAAATATATTAAAAATAATTAAAAAAAAATGGTATTTAAAAAAAATGTCAAATATTATTTATTCTCAAATCATTTATTTATTAATAGGATGATAATTTCGAACAAATGATTAAGCACATAAGTGAGAAGAGAGAAATAAGGAAGCAAGATTTGTTACTTACATATAATAAAGTAAAAATATTTCCTCGTAGCACACCTCAATCGTTAGGAATGGTCGGTAATGTTATTATAGGTAAAAAATAATAATAAATAATTGAATTTTTATTATTATGTATATATATATATATATATATTAATCTATTGCCCATTTTAGAGGCGTATACGAAGGACATATACAATTATATTAAAGAAAAGCAAAATCTTGAAAAGAAACGCTTATTGGAAACCGATTCGGACAAGTCAGAAAATGATAAAAATTCAGACGTACCCGATATCGAGGATGATAATTATATATATTTGAAATTACGCTGTCAGGATGAATCAGTTGAAAAATTGAAGGTTAAAAAGGTATGAAAAAAAATATTCTAATGTTATATTTATTATATTTATTATATTTACGAACTTTTTAACCGACGCGTAATTACGAATTGATTTACAGAATTTAACCGTACAAGCCGTTATTGATAAATACAAAAACATCAAAAATATACCTTTAGATGTTAAGGTGAAATTATTATTAGAAGATGAGACTTTAAAAGATATGAATAAATTAGAAGACACTGAGTTAGAAGATGGAGATATGTTATCAGTTGTTCTCAATTGATAAATTATTATTTTTGATAAAAACATTAATAATTTTATAAAAAAATTATTATTATTATTTTTTTTTTTTTTTGAAATTTTTGGTGATATATAGCATTTTAAACATTTTAATCATAATTTCAATAGATGTTATTTAGAAGTATAACATTTGGTTGAGTAAAAGTAATGCATTTATCACAATAAACTTTTTGTAAATAAAAAAAAATTTTTTTTTTTATTTACCCATCTTTAATTACTCTAATTTTTTTTTAAAAATTATACACCAAATCCTGGAGTTGCTTGTTGTCCTTTCTTTTGTAATGCTTCTCCAATTTTTGTATTAGCTTCAAAGTATTTAGCGACACATCGATCAATACAAACAGATTCACCTTTATTTAATTCACCTTCAATATATTTTGGCGGAATACATTTTTTATAACAAGAATCAACAATTCTATTATTATTTATTTTTTTTTAATAATAAAAAAAATTATTTATTTTTTAAGTTTTCTACAATCAAAAAAAAAAAATAATTACGAATCTTTAATAATTACCTATAAAATGTGTCCGTAACCATTTCTAATTCTTGTTCGGCCATGGCAACATTTTGCTGATTTACAGTTTGTGACGAACCTCCGAGTGGATAGAAAGACATAATATCACGATATTTTAATAGAATGATAAAATTAAGATTATCCTTAGACCTCATCCCTTTCATCCTTTTTAGTAATAAAAATTTCCAAAATTAGGGGACTAAGATTTGATTGGACACAATCGCGTTTTATCACCTTCCTATATTTTGATTTTATTTTTATTTTTATTTCTATATTATTTTATTATTTATATATTTGTTTATATATTACTAATTTCTTAAAAACACAAGAGCAACACCAAGGATTAAGAGCTGGATATCTATTATTATCAGTATGGCTTTGTAATCGAAGTACAAGGACAAAAATACATTGAATTCTTTCACAGAAGTGATCCCACTAATTTTATTAAACAGCAAGAGCGAGATCAGCTCAAGGCATAATTATATGAGAAAAATTGAATTGTTTTCTCAGATATATTTAGTATTATGAAGATCCATATAAAATAATTCCAGAAATTTTATAAGAACTAGGTCTTATAGAACAAAAGTAAGACTTTAAATGTTTATCATAAGACAAGTAATTTCATTTTTTTTTTTTTGAAAATGTTTTCAAAAATCTAGAATTGATGCTAAAGGTATAGACAACCTCTTAGATTCCTTGTGTTTAAGTCTCTTAGTCTACCCAATGGGAAGAAAATCGAATGGAATATTATTTGAAATATTGCTAATACATCAAAATTGTCTAAATCTAGGATTGATTAATAATTTGATTTTCATGTCGTAAGATGATGAGAGAATATGTAAGGCATCCAGTGGTCATTCAATTCACTTCCACTAAATTACAGATAACGAAGTAGTTAAAATTAACAATGGATAATTTAATTTTAATATCTTTGCTTGTGTGAATTTTAATATTTTAATAAAATACTAAATTTTATACGCAATTGATATATGATTAAATTAACATATGAATATTATTAATACAATGTTAAATGATATTGGATATATGCAGTTTATTGATTTTTTATTTTTTTATTTTGTTTCTAAATACCATTACTAACTAAAAAATCCATACCCAAATATGTATTTAATTTTCAATGTTATTCAATAAATATCATATCCTTTTTCAGTTTTTTTCCTATCTTTTAGCCCCTGGTGACCAATTAATATTCTTATGATTCATGAAAGATAGATAGCATTCGACCCCTTCTTTACCAGTCCAATCAATATCTATTAGCATTCCTTAATACTAACCTTGAGATTTGTTAACCAAAATGTTGAATTCACAGAGATCAGCAAAAACAAAAATCATCCATCATTTCTTTGTTAATGTCGAGTAATTTTGGTGCTTTTCCAATTTCACTACACAGTTCATGTGCTCTCTGATTATAAGGCCATAATAATTTTCTGTCCGCCTTCTGTTGTAATTTTCAAAAGAAGTTTGTGATCTATAGGTTTTCCTTCATATGTAAACTATATTATTGTACCTTTATAATGATTCGGATAGGGAAAAAATCGTTGTGAATTTTGAATATTTATAGACATATCTAATGATGCATAATACTCCTTTAACTTATCGACACCCAAGCGCGAAACTTTGAAAACTCGTGTCACTTACTCTGTGTGAGCTTAATTGCTTGTAAGAATGAGAGGTATAAAGTCTGACAAGGGATCCATTATAGATTTCTCAACATATATTGCTCTTAAAATTCTGGCACTTTTTTAATACAAACATTTAAAGATGCTTTAAAATGAAATGAGGAAATAAATCTTTAAGTCTTCCAACTCACTTTTATAAGTTTTATCCCCATTACTTAAATCATAATAATAATACAACAGCTTGAATAAAAAAAAAAGTTTTAAATATCGTGTGACTACCTGAGAGTAATGATAAAATCATTTTTTCTCGCATACTGATAAATTATTATGCATATTCATATTTCGTCATAACAAACGTCTATTTTATTATTTTACACAAATAGAGACTAATGATAAAATCATTTTTTTTCGCATACTGATAAATTATCTTTTTTTTTATTATGCAAGTGTCTATTTTATTATTTTACACAAATAGAGAGTAATGACAAAATCATTTTTTTCGCACTGATAAATTATCTTTTTTTATTATGCATATTCTTTTTTTTGAAGTATTTCATCATAACGTGTTATTTTACACAAATAGAGAGTAGTGATAAAATCATTTTTTCGCAAGTGTCTATTTTATTATACAAGTAAAAAGCCTTTGACTCGGTTACGATTTTTCATTGGCTAAAATTTTATCACTTGACATATGATCTTTCATCATATAATTTCTCTTGTTCATTTACTTTAATAATATTGCACGTATACAATGTCAACCAAGCTTTCCTGCCTTATTAAGGGAACCCCTAAAACGCAAACTTTTTCAATCAAGATTAGCAAGGGGGACACTATCGAACAAGGCGGATTACTCCAATGATTTTGCTAATATTGATGCCAGTAAACTCAGGCTTTGGGAAGGTGGATATACCGATAACTCGTGAAAGCACTCCTTCACTCCAGGACAAAGATGAACTTCTTGGAATGAGAGATATTGGATACTACTGGGGTGATACGCCTCCGAAGGAATGTATTCATGTCATGATCGTTCAACCCATTGACGCAAGTATATAAATCGAGATGGCTTGATTTTTGATAACCATTGATTCGTTCTCTTCTGATTTGCACCATATTTAATAATAAATAGTGCCCCCTAATAAACGATTAAAAATTGAAAACGATGATAACGAACTGAGAAGGTTTTGGCTTGCTTTGAAGGAAGGACAAGATTATGAGCGTGAGGGTGACCGGTTCCTTTGATTTAACGAGAATGTTTCTTATCTTACGGGCACAAATGAGCAAGGTTCCAAAACATCCATTTGGTTCATTCGTGAATGTTAACTCCATCTGTCTAAGATTATCTTTGAAAATGATAATGTCCGTCGTTGGCGTATTACCGGAAATCCGGGGATTGGGAAAACGTTCTTCAGTTATCATCTGCTTTATCTTCTTGCAAAAACAAAATAAAACGGTTGTATATCACAAACAAAATGAGGATCCAATTCTCTTTAGCGAGGAAGGCATTTTTCGTGGCTCCGCAGATAGTGAATTCATAGGTTACCTGAAAAATGACGATACTTGGTATATAGTTGATGGCTGGGAGCCAAAGGGTTTCAAAGCCAGGACAATTCTAGTCTGTTCTCCTCAAAAGAAATACTATAGTGCGTTTGATAAAGATGAGACAAGAATTCGATACATGCCAGTGTGGTCTTGGGTAGAGACTGATACGTGCAGGAAAGTGATTTTCCAAAATCTTAGCCTAGAGAAGGTTTTGAAATTATACAATAAATGGGGTGGAATTCCTCGTTTTACCTTATCTTATACTCTTAACACTTCTCAGAGAAAACTCCTAAAGAAGGCAATTAACTCGGTTAATGATAAGATATTAAGTTTTGTTGGTAAAAGCACAGAGGATAATAGTGCCAATCACAAAATTATCCATATCTATACGAATATACAAATAGAAGAGAAAGGAGAAGAAGTTCCTGGGGAATCTTCTTCTACAGTAGTTAACACAGAAAAAAGAGTACCCTCTATACATTGTCAACTTTAAAGTTTGCATCTGATTATGTTTCTTAAAAGGTATTGAATGTACTTGAAACGAATTTCAGGGAACAGTTGCTGAATTTCGTGACAGCTAGCTTATCAATAAGTAATTATGGCACACTCCGGAGTGCAATATTTGAACGGATGGCTCATAGAACCTTACTAAATGGAGGACTATTCAATGTTCGTCCTTTATCTGAAAAGGCTACTTATTACTTTAGGATAAATCGTGATTGGAGAGAAATAGTACCTAAACGGTCAAAATTGTTGTTCAGTAATCCCGACGAGATTGTACAAGGCAAATACTGTATATCAGCTCAAAAAAATAACGCATCTTTCGGTGCATTTGTTTATCCAAATAAATTCTTCCAAATGACTATTGCTGAGAAGCATCCTATTGTAAAGAGTGACTTGGAAAAATATATTGACCGGGACGACAATTCAGATATCAATTTTTATTTTGTCTTACCAAAAGAATTGTATAGCTCATACAAAGAACAGGCTCTTCACAACACAAACGGAACTGTTCTCAGAAATAAACCACATTGGTTTAATCGTTTCAAACAATATGCTCTGGAACTTGACCTGAATATCAAATTTAGATAGTTATCTCACATGAGATCATGATTTCCAAGAACCTTAAGTACCTCAAATACAAACTTTTTTATTAGGATTTTAGGAATAATTTGTTTATATAAATAACAATTATTTTTATATGTAAAATTTTATTTTATGAATCAATAAATTTATTTTAAAAAAAATAATACATATGACCATACATTGTTGGAAATAATCATATAAATATATAATCTATTCATTTCTAACCAAGGCTCGATAACTGTTAACCATTGACGTAGTAATTCTATAAAATGATTTTTATTCTAGAATTGTTCTTTCTTAACTTCTACAATAATGATTACATATTTTTTTTTTTTGCATATCATTCGTTTCCGTAAATTTATTCGACACGTGAATATATTATCATATCACTTTTGAATATACGTACAAGTAAGTTTCAAAGTTTTAAAAAACAAATGTTATCACAATTTCAAAAAATATATGCAAATGCAAGTAGTTCAGAGATGCTCAAAGAAATTTTCATAACACAAATAATCTAAATACTCTCTTTGAAATCAATGAACCAACTTTCAACTCATAAGTATTAATGCTTTTAAAAGTATTTCTTTATAATAATTAAAATAACTAATATTATATTATTGAATTTAATTCATATCCTCAATTATAGAAACAAGAAAAAGAATTAAAGGAAACAAGCAAGATCCCTCAATGGTACTATGACAGCATTTGAGCATTGATTATAAGTTGAAATTCAATTATTATTATATAATATCAAATATCATATTATATTATTAATTTTAACATTTTAATAAATAAATATTGAATCACTTTCATCAATATCAAATAAATTATTTTATTATTATTATATTCGTATCATTATAAAAATCATAATATGTTCATTCTCGTTATTGTCGTTATTGTCATTATTTTTATTCATCATCACATTGAAGAATAATAACTAGCCAAATAGGGATTTCGTTGTCATTATTACAATTATTATGCTTCTTTTCTTATATCTTTGATACAATATGCTTATCGAGTTTAAATATAATATTTTATTGAAGTCTATAAGTTTATTTTATGCTTATATCTTCGACACCAAATTAATAATTGATCGTCTTCAATACTATCTTTAATTTAATATCGTGCTAAAAAATATATAACATTAATTTATAAAAATAAAAATATATATATTAGATGATATTGAAATTTCAATTATTATTATTATTGTCCACAAAATAGAAAAATGGAAAAATTGAAAAATAAAAAAAATTGAAAAATGGAAAAAAAAAAAATGGAAAAATAGAAAAATAAAAAATAGAAAAATGAAAATATTATAGTATTTAATGTAAAATACAAATGTACATATATTATTTTAATTTCAGAGCGATACTACTAATGTTAATTAAATCTGAATGAAATGAATAAAACGAATAAATTGAATAAATTACTAGTTACAAAGTAATAATAATTAAATTTATTCAAATTAAGGTTTCTTGAAAAGAAACATAATAATATTATTAATGTTGTTCGAAATTACAACAATTGTTCTTCTCGTAAGATTCTATATAAAGAAAGAAGAAATAGAGTAAATGATAAATATGGTAAATTGCAAAAAAAAAAAAAAAATTATAAAGTTCTCTGGTGCTCTAATGGTTATACGGTTATTAAACATTCTTTAATAATTAAAAATCAATATATTACTTCACATTACCTCTCGCTACTTTTCATTACTCCACATTTACTTCCCACAGGTTATCTATCAACAATATTTATAATCTTTTTTTTTTCTTTATTATCAAAATTTATAAATTTAATTTTTCTAATATATGGACTAATTCTTATTAATCAATTTATAAAGTTTCCTTTGATGTGATGTCATTTTCTACGACTAAGTGATGATACTCCAAAGTGATAGAGCAGAGGTTGAAAAATGCTTTATATGAATAGGATAAATCATATATCAGAGTTCTTTTCCAAATATTAATTTATAGCGAAAATGACTAAATTATATAATGACTCAAGATTCGCATTCATTTCAAGTGTTTCAAGTGCAAGCTTTACGAGGTGAGTAGTTATATGCAACTAGTTTTTTTATCCTTTTCTTTAATCCCGAACCCACTAAATATTATCAACGTACAGTATTAAAAAATGCACTCTTTCATATCTTACCCGATCTAGTTTTACCGTTTCAACTGTCTCAATTTCTTCCACTCCAGTTGAGCAAAGATCACCTTAATCAAGCCAGGGATCACTTGCATTCCTAGAAGAAAAAATAGAAGTGAGTGAGTGAATATATGAAGCCAATCATTATCACTGAAAATGTATCACATCAAGTATCTCAAAGCTGAATGAAAGTTCCCTGTTAGAATTCATTTGGTCAATGTAGCCCACAAAGTAACTCTCCCATTACATGGAGTGATAGCAAGTGAAATTGCATTTATTATGTAATATTGCAAGAGGATCTTATTGTGGGATCAAGTAGTTATTATATGGCTGATCTTACCACCCGACCATGAGGACTTCCTAAACCTCCAGCTGGCCAGGAATCTAACTCGGAAGGGCTTGCATCAAACATTTATTGTCAAAGTTGGCAACAGCAATTCTGTTCCTAGCTTGCAGAATCTTTTGATAGGTTACTTTTCTCCACAAATAATTATTCAAATTTATCTTGTCAATCAAAATATTTTCCAAGTGTCAGGACAGTACAAAGGCAATGCTTATACTCCACTACCTACGTACAAATCGAAATAATACAGTACTAGATATCATCATATCTTTTGACATGGTGCCTCTCCATTATAATACAATAGAATTTCTTATGAATATTGTGGGTGTTCCACCTGCTAACATTACTGGCATCAGGTTTTCAGCAAGCATGCAATATCCCTGGTATTCCAATTTATCAATTGAATATTCCTTCCATTGAACTTTTCTATGGTGTCCCCTACTAGTGCAGTTAATGGGTTTTATTTGGATTTATGGGAATTACAAAATATAGTATTGAATGGTTTTAACTAACGAATTCCTGAAGTGAGAGAGCTCACCAATATACATTTTATTTACGTCACATTCAAATTTATTTCAATAAACATATATGCAAATGTTGAAAAAATACATGTTTATTCATTTTATGCATCAGAGATGCCCGTCGTTACAAATAAAATATATAAGGCCTGCCCGTAATAAAAATAATTGATATATTGTTTGATTTTTTCCTGCACATGTCATTTTTTTATCACATACCATCTCGAATCTTTTAATTATTTCCGGGAAATGTAACACTATTATTATTCTTACGACTATCTTCGTATTTATTCGAAAAAATGTATCTCCAGCTCCAACTCTGACACAATACCAATTCCCGCTACAGTGAATCCAAATATATAAAACTTGAATAGGATACTCATTACTCATGTCATTATTATTTATATTATTTTTTTATTGTTTCTTTTTTCTTTTTTTTCTTCACTGTACGAATAGGAATATTATATGGATCAATTCCATTTCTATAATGTTCAGTCCAAAGTAAAATCCATCTATATTTATTTGGCATATATATATATATATATATTTACAAAAAAAAAGAAACAAAAAAATAAAATTTAGTAAAATATAGTTTGAATTATTAAAAAATTTACGAAAATTACAAACTTTCTTTGTTTCGTTAGTATTCCTAAATTTGCTTTCATCTCATAACTTGATACTGTGAAAAGGTGATCCCAATCCTAATATATAATAATAATAATAATAATAATAATAACAAATAATTATAATTATATTATTATTTAAAGATTAAAAATTTTTCCTTACTCGAAATTTATCAGCAACGTCTTCACATCCTCGACCAATTTTTTCTAAAAATCTTTGAGGTGTGTCAATTGAACCTAAAAAAAAAAAAAAGAGGAGAATTTTATGATTCAACAAAAAAGTAAACGAAAATATTGTCTATTTTCTAAAGAATTAACAAAAACATTATTGTTATATAATGTACCTCGAGGTAGTGGTACTGTTTTTTGTCTTTTAACTTTGTCTTGATAAGTTCTTATTATTAATATTTTATTTCCTAAATTTCCTATTATACTTTTTTTCAACAACGAAGAAGAATTCAATAGTAGAGACATTTTATTTAAAATTTTATTTTCTTAACGATTATCTATAAAATGACGGATGATCTAATAAATTTACTATATATGTAGAAATTTTGATATTCGGTGATGAATATGGTTTCCGTCCCGGAATATTTTAACACACATACAGTATTTAACATTCGAAGGGTGTGATATACCGTTATAAATACACTACCCCTGATAAACCTTAACCCATGTATTTAGCAGTAGTTATATCACATGATTTCATATTTTAAAACTATAAATAGAATAAAAAATGTACTTGATACATTATTATTATTATTACCCAACTATACTGCAATTTTATATTTTCTATTAATCTCAAGTCAAAATGGGAGGAGGCGATCTTGTAAGTATAGAAGCAAAAGCTATTGTTTTGGAATTTTAAAAACAAACCTAATTTTTTAAACCCATTTTTACTATGATAATTAGAATATGAAAAAATCCTGGCATCCGCTCTTGATCAAAAATCAAGAACGGGTGTGGAAGGAAGAACAGAAAGCCTTGGAAGAACAAAAAAAGTTGGCACAGTTAAAGAAAGAAAAAGAAGAAGAAAGGCAATTACAAGAGCTGAGAAAGTTACAGGAAACATCTGGTGGAAGGTATTTTTAAATTCTATTTCTTTAAATGACTTGCTTAAATGGAACTTATGATTGATCAAATTTCTTTTTTATTTAATATAGAAAGGGTCCAGAACGGCTGGATTGGATGTATGCAGTCGCTCCTAATCAGTCCAATTCTGCAAAAGTACAAGAAATGGAAGACTTCTTACTTGGGAAAAAACGGGTAGATTCTTTAGTTGAACAAGGAACATCAGCAGATAAGGTAAAAATTTAAATTAAATTTCGTTGAATTTTTTTTTTTTTGTTAAAAATAAATCTATTAAAATTCATTAATTCACTCGTTTATATATATATATATATAGCTTTCAGCGAATTCAAAAGAAATCTTTATCAATGCCGGAAATCCAAATGCTAATACATATAGAGATACCCAATCAAAAATTCGAGAGGATCCCTTGTTAATGATAAAGAAAATCGAACAAGCCAATATTAAGGCCATAGTCACTAATCCTCTTAAAATGAAAGAACTCAAAGAGGTATTTTTAATAAATACTCTTAGCAAAGTAGAAGCTTATTCGTATATTTGTATAATATGTGTTTCTAATAATTTTTATTTTTTACAATTTTTATAGAAAACGAAAAGCAAAAAAGTTAAAAAGGATAAAAAAGATAAAAAAGATAAAAAGAATAAAAAGGAAAAACATGATAAAATAGATAAAACAGATAAAAAAAATAAAACAGATAAAGCAGATAAAATAGATAAAACAGATAAAGAATCTGGTCAATTAAGGCATTTACGATCTCGTTCACGTTCCAGAGATAGAGTTGAAGATAAGGATAGACGGTATTTGGAACATCATAATGGGTATCATAGAAATTATCATAATAATCGTATAGAAAGAAAGCGCGAAAGACGTTATGACGACTATGAATATCCACCAAGAAAGCGTAACCAGAATAATACATTTTCTACCCACCGTCGAGAAGATTATCGAGATGACTATCGAGATGACTATCGAGATGATAGATATAAAAATAATAGTAATGGATATTCGAATGATGGTTCTAATAAAGATGATAATAAAGATACAATGAAAAAGTTACAAGAGATGATAGATAATGCAAAAGAACTTTCAGAAGTACGCAAAAAACGTCTTGGACAATTTGATAAAGAGGAAAAAGAAGAAGAAAAGCTAGTGGAAGAAGACAAGAAACAAACATTCAAAAAAGGAATAAATAAGTACCGTATCAATTACGGTTTCTAGATATTTTGATTTTTAATTTAAATAAAAGACTTTAATTAAAAAAAAAAAAATTCAAGGTGCAAAATCTTTAAAATCTTTATGTATATTAACTTGTGCATTTATAAATTATAAACTTCATTTAATAAATATATTGGCATTTTCTTGAACATAGTACTCTAAGATGATATGTAGATTCTAAAATGTTAATCAATTCTTTATTATTATTATTATTATTAAAAACTAGATGAATAATTAAAGGTATGAAATCTCACTGCAAAATCTTCACTAATTTTCCTAGTTACTGCGCTACATTCACGTGATTTTCACTTACCGATCGGTCAACGAAAACCTAAATTGCATCCACCCGATATTTTTTATTCTTTTTCCGACAATTCCTAAATATTACCATGTAACGCCTCTGTGAAATATAATAATAACAATAAAATAAAGTTCGCCCAAATCTTAGGACTTATGTCTTTTGTTTCGCATTTCACAACTTATATATGAAGTCGAGTTTCAAGATCGAAAATGGATTAAAAAAATAGATCATGTGTGGAGATGTAACAATGAATTATTTATAAAAAACTAGTTCCTATGGTCTTTCAGCTTAACTCTTTATTGATATGATAAATATGTAAATAATATATATATCGCATAACTTATATAGAAAAATAAAAATAAATGCACGACCTTTGGCTGAAATGTAAGTACTACTGAGGCAAATTATAATATCTACGATTAATTTTTTTTCTCGAACGCGACACTTTTTCAGATTCACTGAAAAAAGATAACGTAATACATATACACAAGAGAGTAGCCTATAACTCTTCAAGCACAGTGTCAAAGCTTATCGTTAGACCACATCTAAGGGTAATAAATTGGTTCCAATCCATTTTGTACCATATCTCATTATTATTTAAATCCCAATGACATGCATATGGTGCTCTGGTAGGTCGTGTAGGTTGAATAGTTGCATGAACCATCATTTCAGTTTCAGGTTTAGGGCGAAAAGGGCTTAGTCCAGAAGAAAGACCTATTGCACAAATTCAATGCCAGTCGTATTTTGCTGAAGAAAATTAATCTTGTTAAATGCATAACTATGATCGTTGTCATTGTTGTAGAATACCTGCAAATATCAAATAATTTTAAACAATACTGGCCACATTTTCAAACAGAAAATCAATAAATTACCTCAATCCAAACATTTGGAGGTGGACATGCATAAGTAATCGGCATCCTTCTTTGTGGACGAGTTGGGGATCGAAACCACACACCTACATCAGGTCTGTACTGGTTGCCTCTGACTACACATATAGTGTTGCTACTTGCCCACCAATCTTGATTTTGGTTTTCGAACGAATTTTCGAGTCTTGTATGAATTTTCTCCTTTTCTCCACCATCACACTGAAATGATACAAAAATTAATGAGTATGAGAGATATTTAAGCAATAGTAAAACTTACTTTGATGAATAGATTATCTCCAATTATTTCAGTGTTGAAGGCATTGTGAATATTTTCACATAATTTAAGGTTGCTAAGTTCTCCAGTAGGAAAATTGATTTCTACAATGCCTGAATCTTTTCCCTCCAACTTTTGTTCGATTTTAGCGCAGATCTTTAAAAATAAAAAGGCCATTGACTATAAATATTTCGTTTCATTATGTTTAAGTATCATAATACCATTATTTACCTCATCAAATTCGGATTGCATAGAAATTGAACCATTCATAGATAAGCCATTTTCGTTTTTTTTTTGTAATAGAATTTACGTCATTTGATAGCTCTAAATTAGCTCTACAATTCTATGTATTTTTTTTCACTATAACCATAATAAATTATTGATTAGTTGATGTGTAACGGAGCATAACCGAATTTCACTTTTTGATCTTCAAGTTACACAAAATTTACTTATAGAATTCATATGATTTTACGTTTGCCTATATGGTGTCACATGAAGGACGTGACCATTTTCGATAATGTTTTGCGAAACGTTTCTTCTCATGTTATTCTATTACTTTGTGGTGGAGATCATTTGAGATCATTTGGTTTGCAAAAGTTACCTTAGAAGCGTATTTCAAAGATAATACATGTATAACACTTTATATATTTAATAATTTTATACTATAAAAATTTATTACCAATTTTCTATATTATCAATTTCAGTCACTATTGTTATTATCTAAAGAGAATCCACATGTATCACATAAATCAAATTTTGGTAAATGTGAAGAGTTATAGGCTGTTGGAAAGTAACATAAATCTACTTCTTCTCCTAAAGTGGCTAGTTGATATGTTTTTCTCTTCTTCCTGTATATTTTGAAATATTTTTTCCTTGATTTCTAAATACGTTTTGAAAATAATTTAATAAAAATAGACTTGTTTTTTCTGATAAAAAATCCAGGGTAGTAGGAGTGTGTGGGTAGTGACGAATTTTACAATAAGTGTCTTTGAACAATGGGTCATGGTCCACTATTTTAAAAAAATTTTGTAATAAATAAAAAAAATTTTTTTTAATAAAATAAATAAAAATTTATACATACCAACAATGTATGCTTATTTAATTACATTTTCAGCTGTTGTATTTGGTGATATATTTGTTCTTATTTTATTATGTATATTCTCTACATAATAATCATTGAAATATAATAAATTATTTTCTACAATTTTAGCAAATAGATGATTGTTGTCTTTCCAATAAAAGTAATCAGATAAAAAAACAAGGGGCGCCTTATTATAATTTTTCCTTTTCCATCGCAATACAAAAGTCTATATCCGGAATACTGTTTCAATATATTTATCAAATGAACCAGATCTAAATAAAATAGCATATATATCCAATGTAGCTGGAATTAAATTATCTAATAAATCTACTGCTGTGCGAAATTCTATATCTTTACATAATCCAAATTTGTTTAAAATTATATTTTTTAATTTGAACCCACCTACTTCTCATTAATTCTAATAATAAATTAATTCACCAGGGCTTTGGTTTCTTGATTAACTTTTTATTTTTTCTAAATACAAAATAAAACATTTGTTAAAAAAAACTATAATAAATTAAAACAATGTGTTCTCTACTGTTAAGAGAAAGATGAAGGGGACCTAACATTGGAATAAAATTTTTGATCTCAGGTAATATATTAGATTGTCTTGATGCTAATGTTTTTCTAATAAATAATTGTTCAGGCCAATTAGCTACAATAGGTACAACATAATTTTCTAAATGATTTGTTTTTTGATTTATTTTTAATATTGATTTTAATACATCTAAATAATCTTGTATTGAGTGTAATTGTTATTAATTGAAACTAATTAATTGAAGTCTATTCATAGACCTTTTTTCTTTATATTTTTCAATAATGTCATCATAACAATGTACTGTTAAAAGTTCAATTCTATCAAAAACATGATTATTTTCAAATTCTTGTGAAATCTAAAAATTTTGTCTTTCTGTATAAGAAATATCAAAAATTCCTTTATATTGATTAAGCAAATACCATGAAATCCTCCATGCCTCAATATTATTTGAATTATGTACTGATTTTTCATTAAATATTAATGGTATTTTTAGACATCTAATTACAGGTTTGGCAACACATGTTGTAAAATGATTTGTTGTTGATGTAGAAGTTGTATTAGGACATCTTTTCTCATGAATATCATGGAAATCATTAATATTGTAGATATGTAAAAAATCTCCCTAATAATAAAGATAATAAAATTAATAATTTTTATAATTTAAAATATTAATCATTTATTATTTACTTACTTTATTTACAAAATAAGATTCAATATGTATCATATGATTTTCATAAATTTTTTGTTGATAATTAGCTACTGATTTTGAACATACAGAATATCCAAGGCTTGATAAAATATCAATTGCTTCCCAAGTGGTACCAGATGCAGCTAAATACAAATCAACTTCTATTTTGAATTGATTAACAAATTTATTTCGTAGACCAGCAATCATATAACATAATGTTACTATTGATTTTTTTTGTTTCATGTCTATTATATGCAGATCTTTCTTTGGAAATAATTGCATTAACTATTGAAGAAAAAAATCCTTGAAGTTCAGGATTAGAATCTTCAATCATTTTTTGAAAATTAACTGGATCTAATTTCAATTCAGTTTCTTTACGACATTGTTTATTATATAATACTTTAGTTAATATTTTTATTTTTGAAATAAATGTTTGATCATTTATTAAAACTAACTGAAATAAAATATTAATCAATAATAAATTTTATTACTTTAAAAAAAATTTAAATTTAATAATTTAAATTAATTACATATAACTTTATCATTTTCTAAAATAGAATTTATATTTTCATATTCAACTTTTTTTTTACAATCTATTTGATTTTTTGGCTTTTTCTTTTGTTTTCGTTCATTATATTTAGACTCTACTATTTTACAATAGTGTTGGTGACATAATTGTCTTCCAGTATTTAAATATAGATAAACTTCTAATATATTTTCTTTTTTGGTTTTTTGATATACAAATTTAGTTATATTATGAAAAAAATTGCCGTTGTATGTACAGTTTTCTATTGAACAAGGCTCTGAATTTTTTTTAGTCATTTTTTATTGTATTTGACAAATGCGCGTTCAATAAATTTGATAAAATTTTTAATTTATGATGACAAATTTTTAGCCAATCACAGCTCATGCTGATCATCTTAACAAAAACCAATCAGATGAAAATTCTGTCATACTGTGTAATAGATGGTATTTTTTATATTATTAATAAAATTTTCAGTGGATAAATAATCTTCTCTGATTGGTTTAAATTTTACTTGAAATATGTGATTCAAATTCTAAGTGCAATAATTAATTATAAAATAAAATTACGAGTTTTGAAATTAAGCGAAAGTTAAAATAATGAAAATTTTTCTTTATTTAAGTGTAAAAAAAAAAATAAAAATTAATAAAAAATGATTTTAAAATACATTTCTTTCTTTTTTTTTATTATTTTATATAACAAATTCTTCTAAAATACTCTCAAGAACATGATGATATAACTTGTATTTTTTTATTACAAAGACAATAACTTTTTCAAAAAGACCATATTCATATATACTTATGTACTAGTTAGACCAATGTGCAAATTGATGAATTTTGGTTAAAGAAATAAAATCCAATGTCTGTAAAACTATTTCTTGAAGACTTTTAAATGTATAATCGTAATGTGAACGTGTGTATCACTTTGTTTTCTCCAAAATGACTTAATATAATTTTTTTCACAATGAAATTTTAAATAAGAGATACATATATACAAGTTAAAATTTGAATATTGGATATTTATCAGGTACCTATCGACCCCTTGATATTTTCAAATATCAGATAATTATTAGAAAATTATCAGGTGTATAAAATATTTTTATATATATTGGAGCTCAATATCTGCATATTTTTTTAAGGGCCCAATAGTATTTTTGTAAATTTTATAATGTACCTGATAGTTATGTAATAAATTTTGTTTTAATCTTAGGTACCCGATATTTTATTAATATCAGGTATATGATAATAAATAGTAATATCAGGAGTATGATATTTTTTAGATTCTTTCAAATATCTAATATTATAGTAATATCATGAACCCAATATTTTTAAAGTATATTGGAAATCAATATTCTTTTCTTATCAAGTGCACAAGAAAATTTTTTATTTTAAATTTTATATAATCTATTAGATTTCTGATACTATATTTTAATTAAACTTAATTCATCTTTATGCAGTATATACTTAAAATTCAAGTTTTCTACTTGAAGTTGTCTTTATTATAATAAAAAAAAAAGAATAAATTAAACATTAAATCTTCTATTCAATGGAATTATTGATATATAATTATTCCTATTCCCAACCTGATAGTCTATCTTAATGACTCTACCATATATTCTATACACTGCAATAATTGAATCTTGATCTTCCTCATAATATTCTTCTTTCCATAATTCTGTATTTGATACTTTGGATGTCATAAACTTATGCTTAAATTGTATATTAGAGGAAGGTACATTTTTATATCACTTGACGTATACTAGAAAATGTGTTTTGAATTCCTTCATTGGAAGTGTAAGTATATGCTCAAAATAATATTATATCTCTTCAGGATAAATATTACTTGTCCCATCTCTAAACACATTCTACTTCACTAAGATCATTGCATTATTTTCATGTTGACCTATAACTTTGGATTCAAATATTTCATTACCTATTTTTAATCTTACATGTTAGTTCATAGTTACTTCCATATGCTTTCATATCTTTTCTTTTTTTTTGTTATATAATATTACATACCATTCACATAATATTTTATAGAGTTCCAATAGAATACTTACCTCTTTATATGAAGGTGCTAGCATTTGTCCTGATATATTTTTAGTGTCATAAATCTTATTGGATGTATCACATCTCAAGGAGATAAAATACTGTAACTCTTTTCTATCAAATTCAATAGTTACAGCTAAGTTGCCAGTAGCTTTTTTCAGTACAAGAAATTGAAGAGATTTTTCAAGAGACCAGATATTCATTAACAGAAAAGATG
This sequence comes from Diversispora eburnea, assembly GCA_910592015.1. Taxonomy (NCBI): domain Eukaryota; kingdom Fungi; phylum Glomeromycota; class Glomeromycetes; order Diversisporales; family Diversisporaceae; genus Diversispora; species Diversispora eburnea. The sequence goes on along the minus strand of CAJVPK010000283.1, from coordinate 859 downwards.
ATAATTCACAAGTAAATTTTTGAGGACTATTTTCATAAGTTCAAGTTCGATCTGTTAATTACTATTGGGATAAGAACCTATGAAAAATTTGTGTTAAAATTTTATTTACTATAATTCATACACCCAATATTTATAGCTTACCTATATATCCATTTAATTGTTTATATGAGAATAATCAAAAACTATAAAAGGAACCATAATTCTATATGCATTCAGGAATATGCATTAATAATTAAATATTACTTGTAATAAATTCAGGTCTATAGATTCTTTCTATATTTATGAATATATCCCTTAATCATTTTTGTGCTTCTTGCAGATCGTCTTCTGTAACAAATCTAGTAACCAATAAGTTACATATCTAAACAAAATATCCTAAAATCTTTCTATTATTATCATCTAACATGTCCCATAAAATTATTGTTGCATATATCATAATGAAGGTCTTCCATTGATTAGCAGTAAGCTTTAAAAATCCTTCTCCAATAGTGATCTTTGACAGGATTCAACTAATATCGAATGAAAGTTGAATACTATCTATCTCCCTTTGTGCTATACGAAGTTGCTTAGAATTTAACTTATTTTCTTTAACAAATATAAATTGAATTATCTATTTGGCGACTTTAAGGAATAGACAATACATAGAATCTACCATTGCAAATCCACATCAGGAAATTTTTAAAGGCGAAATATTTCGAAAATTTTTGCCTCGTTAAATTTTCGGAGTTATATGACACCTTCGTAAATTTTCGAAAAAATTTTCGAAAATTTTCGAACCGTAAATCTCCGGAATTTTTTGTTTCATTTATTTTCGAAAATTTTTGCATATATTTTCGTAAATCTCCGTTTATTTTCGAAA
>CAJVPK010000282.1:0-42729 GCA_910592015.1 Diversispora eburnea | reverse complement strand
ATTATTCCAATCTAATAAAAACTACTCCAAACCAAAATACTTATGCAGATATAGTTAAGAAGAAAGCTAATAATGTTAAAAAGAATATTAATGAAAATAAAATTGAAGAACAACATGAAGAATTTGATAAATTTAATTAAAATATAATAGAAACAATGGAATTGTATACTGTACAAATTGAAGAGTTGTATAGGGGAATGGAAGAAGTAGCTAAAGTTCTGGCAGATATAGCAAAAAGACTTATTGCCATTGAAAATCATCTTAATGAACAAGATCAAAGTTTTGAAAAAAAAATAAAGATAGAAAAGGAAAAGACATAGAAACAGAAAAAGAAACAAATAACCCAAATGTATTAAAAACATTAGACAATATGTCTAAGAAATTAGCTAATCTGGCTAATACTGTAAAAGGGTTAGGAACTAAAGTCCATGGTATAAGTGAACGTTTGGACTGTATACAGTCTGAAAACTAAGACAGACATTATTCAAAAACTAATTGAGAAGGTGCATAGGGTTTCATGTAATTTCTTGCTCTTAAAATTAGTTTTAATATTAGTGGATTTGGATATTTATCTACTATTAATTTTCTATTTAAATATTTTATTTCTGTATAAATTTTAGTATACAGTTTCCTAATCGATAGCTCCTTGATGGGTCAGTGTTCCTTTTCAGCAACTTTCTGTTCAAATTGGTCGAAAAGAGATAGGTGGGACATGACCATCAATTGTTTTAGGTAACACTAGGGCAATGGTGAGTTGGGCAGTTGTGTTATTAATTTAGCTATAGCCAGTTGTATTAAATGTACTTATAGTTTTTATAAATTTGTTTAATTTTTACCAACTGCAAAATAAATTGTTTAATAAAGTATAACTCCATTGGAATTAAAAAAAAAAATCAGTAGATTTCTAAATTCTTGTTAATCTGTAACACTAGAATACAAATTAGAGTACAAGCCATAGTATGAGTTAATATCTTAGTTAAATTACAAGTTAAATTAACAGTTAAGGTACCAGATAGGATATTAACATAGATACTAGTGAAGTCTTAAGTCAGATTACAAGTTAGCTTTACAGTTAAATCTATCATGTATATAAAGGCTGAGAATTTCCTCAACTCAGTCTTCAGTTCAATTAGTTCATCTTAGTTTTCTAGTTAGTTTTTCAGTTCCAAGTTAGTTTTCAATTAGTTAAGATTTATAAAGTAATAAAGTTAATATTACAAAATCTTTTGAGTTCTTTGTTAATTGTATTCTTTTGATAATTGATAAACTGTTTGTTCCTATTAACAAGTTTTTATACCATGTTAATAGTTAATACACCTCTTTTGTAATTGATCATATATAATTCCTTCTACGCATAAACCCTTGTATCATGATTATTTTATTTTGAGATTAGTAGTTCTTATAGTTTTATTTAGTTTTGTTTCTTAGTTTTAATATTATTTTATCCTATTGTCTTTGTAAATTGTAGAAGGTTTACACAGATAATAACACATATATCTTGCTAAGTCACAAACTAACTTGGTGTTGTAAAAACCCTGTTACAATAAAGATTTCTAACTCTGTAATTTGCTATAATTGATCAAGTAGGATCATTGGAAATAGTATAATAATTACATAACCTTTTGTTAGTTTTTGTTAGAGAAGATTCTTTATCCTTCAGAACATTGTTACATTGGGTATACAACACTATAGATTATACTAATGCATATATTATTAATTACGCTGATGTATATATTATTAACTATGCTTTCTACTACACTATCTATTACACTATACATTACACTATTGATTACACTATACACTGTTGATTATGCTCAGATTTACAGTCATAATACTTAATAGTTGTACCAATTTCAAAGTGATTTACACTAATATTTTCCTATAAATATATACTAATAAAATAAGAAATTAAGCTAATAGAATATAAATAGACTAATAAATACATAATGATGAAATAATAGTTATAGAATAATATGATAAATAAGATAAAAAATATAATAATGAATAAAAGTTGACCATTAGGATCAATACCATATCAATTCATATTAATCTATATTTATTCACATTAATTCATATATTACATCAAATATATTTATATACAGTATATTCAGTTTTTATTATAGTAGTGGCTATAAGTATCTGACTCTCCTAATTTTCTTCATGAATAAGTATATTTAATAAAATTTTTTTATTAAAAAATACATAACTAACAATGATAATTAATACATTATATAGTCTTCATTCAAATCTATAAGTACTAATATATGATGTTTCATACTATTTACCAATTTTTCCGCAAGATCAGGTGAGAGATGATACTTATTCCTTTACTAATTCTCCTTTTAAACTTTTAGCTGTTCAAATTTTTTTTTGGCTATGTTTATCTTTATTAACCTTCAAATATCCTCTATAGAATTTTGATCTGATAACATTGATGGCCAAGGAAATACCTTAATTTTCTTTTCTACCTTTCATTTTGCAAAATTTTTGACCAGTACTTGGGATCATTGTCTTCTTGAAAAAACCAGTTTAAGTTATTCCCATCAAAAAAACTCAGAGACAGAAGGTAGAAATCCCTTCTTATATACTTTGTACATAAAATTAACATTAAGGTTTCTTTGAAAATATACCAATTTACCAAATTCCAAAATCAAAAAACACCTCAACAAACTATCCAAACTTTTTTTTTGTGAAAATAGTTGAAAGGTGCTTTTGTCTATAAAAATAACTTGATTCCAGTTAAAGTTTTGATGTTCCTTCATCCACTGTAGCCATTTTTTCCAGTGGTTCTTTGTAAATAAAGATTTTGAAATTTCATTAATGTATTTGCTTCCAGCTTCATGAAGGTATCACCTTATAGTTCTTATACCAACCTCAGTACCATGTTTATTCATTTTTTCTTTTATTTGATTGCTTGTTATATTGTGTTCTGCCTTCACCATCTTCACCATTCGTTTATCTTACTTCTCAGTTGTGCATCGTGGATGACCTAATCTTCTTTCATCACTTAGATCTTTATTTTTACAGTATTTTTTGACTCAATAAATAATTGTGGTCTTACAACAGTGAATATAGAATGCTATTTTTGCAAAACTCCACTTTGGTCCTGCTAGATGTTCATATGAAAAAATTATTTCATATCATTTTTCAAGAAAAAGTTCCATTTTTGCAGCATAACATCAGATAAGTATTCAAAAATATCACATGATCCTGTAAAAGTACTGGTAATCAGGTGTTGTGTCACACTTTATACCTGGAAAATTTGAGAAGTTTTCTTAGTATTTATTTATACAGGAGATCAGATACTTATGACCACTACTGTAATTGCATATATTTACAAGTGAAAATTTTCTGATGTAATTGTTTTTGCATTATTTTTTTGAGACATTTGACAGCAAAATATTTTATAAATGTTATACATTCTCAAAAACTACCATTTTAAAGATATTTTGTATATTAATAAAATTTTTATTTGAATTATTTTACATATATTTTATTAATATTTTAATAATTATTTATATATTAGTTTTTTAAATATTTAACGGTAAATATATTTATAAATATTTTACAATATATTGTTTTAATTATTTTTTATATTTTAATAAAAATTGTTTTTTCAAATATTTTACACATTTTGTACAAAAAGAATTTTTTTCTAATTCAGGAAGTCATAGTTACTTAATTTGAAGTTAGGATCATATTTTTTTATTTGATTTGGGAGTCAGGGTCATATCCTAAGATTCAAGTTGATTTGAGTTGATTTAACTTGTTAGGAGCACTATTCATAGCCAATACTAATCTGTGTTGATCCATATAGACCAGATTGCAAATAGTTCTTCAGCAATGTATTGTTGAAGTCAAACTCAAACTGGAAATAATGACTGGAACTAAAAGTTAAAATGGAGTCATTACTATTGACTCTATCAACTTTTCATCAATTCCATTAACCCCATTGGCTTGGTCCCATCAACTTAGAAGCCAAGTCAAGCTAATCAAAACTGAAGACTTGAAAACTCTCAAGTCAAACTGGCTCACTTCCTTCAATCTAACTTGTCTTAGCTCATATTTAACAACATGACTTCAGCATCTTCAAACTTAATATGAGCAAGTTATCACAAGTTTTTAGTCACAAAATGCATTTGTTTGCTTTTCAAATGATTCAAATATAACATAGATATTTTTCTTTACATACAAAGGAATGTTCAAATTCGCCATTTATATAAGTATTAAAACTCATCATATAACACACTAATGGCATCTTTCAGAAATATGCTTTAGAAACAAGGAGATTTTTAATCATGAGAATTTTCACATACAAAAATTTATCTTTGATGTTTTCCATCTCCATGGTGACTTTGAATAATAATTTTTCTATTTTTTTTCACACCAGATGCTTGGCTGGACCCCATTCCAAGTTATCATACTTGTCAACTATTTACTTACACGTCTGTCTTTTTTTTTTATCAATTTTCTCAAACTCATCTAAGTATAAAGTCATCTTTCTCTGATTTACAAACTAGTTATTGCACTTTTTTCCAAAAAGCAAAAAGTTTCTTGCTTCCTTCAATCTTCTTTAGGATGCAAAAAGTTCATTGAACTAAAAAAACCAAAGTAAAATAAAATCAAAGACGCAATGTAAGCTCTTCACAAAGATAAGCATAAAATACCGAAACAATCATATCTCAACATAATTTCTGACGCACCACACAAACATGCCATTTGATACTGATAACAATTGCAATATTAGCATTAATAGTAGTAATAGTAGAAGTAGCAGTAGTACATAGTAACGTTCATACTTTTAATAAAAATAGATTTTTATTTATGTAAAGTCATTTTTAATTATCTTCATCAAGGCTTTAATAGTGATGAGACAACACATCTAGAGATTCTAAGTGAACAAGATCCAACAAATTATCGTCGCCTAAACAAGTGTTTTTTTTAAATATAATTTTTATTTTTTTTTTTTTCATAAAGATTTAACAACTTGATATTCAACAAAGATAATTCTTTACATTTCTCATCTTTGTGATATGGCATTGAATGATACTATTTAAAGAAATTATATGAATATGTAAATATATACTTAATTATTATCAGGAAATTCCGCTGGCCTTCAATGTTACTACATTTGTCCAGAATTATTTATAATTTCGTATTTTCGAAAATTTGATACTTTTTTATTTCAAAAAATATGATCAATATTATTCCAAATATTTAAATTTTATTTAACTCTCTGACATAAATCTAAATAAAAATAATTATTTGACATATTTCTAACTAAAAATCTTGAAACTTAAGTTTGAGATAAGAAGTTAAATTTTTTGAATAGAGAATTTTTAAATTCTATATTACTTAAAATCAATTTGATCCAATATTAAAAGGAACCATTTTTTTAATGACACTAATAAGATAAATAAATATATTGTACGTATTAAAAAAAATTAGCTTTATCTTCAAATTTGGTATTTATTATAATTAATATATGTAGTCCAAAATTAATTTTTTAATGGTCAAACCAAATATAATTAAAATATTTATAAAAAATCATCTGCTTGAAAATCTATCAACTATTTAAATGTTTCTTCAAATGAAAATTCTTAAATATTGAAATATTTGTGTTTCAGTGTTTCGAAGATTTTTTTTTTTTTATAATAAAATATTTAAAGACAAGAAAACATTAAAATCACAAAACTTGCAACAAAAATAATAGTAAATATTAAAATTTAAATTAATTGTTATAAAGACACACACTTATAGGAGAAATGCCATTAAAATATTCTCGTCTTTTTTTTTAAAAACAAAAAAAAAAAAAAAATATTTATCAAAATGGTTTATTTGACATATTATGATGCGGATATTGATGAAGAGGTGAGTAAATAATCAATAATTTTTCAATAATAATTAATAAGTTGCAAAAAATATTTATAATCATTTTCAAAAACAAAGGCAGTTGCATTTTATGATGATGGTCGATGGCTTAACGACAAGTGTATTGATTTGTATTTGGAGTTAGTATTTATATTAATTCTATACATATATATATAACTCTATATAAATAAATATAAATATAATTAATTCTAATTCTATATCAACATATTAGATATTTAGAACATACATTTGTTCCTCCAGAAATATTTAAATCAGATATATTTTTTCTTAGAGCAAGTGTGACATTTTTTTTATCTAATACAGGTAAATAAATAAATGGTTTGTTAATTATATTAAAAATAATTAACACAATTTTTAAAATATTTATTATTATGGAAAATTTTAAACGCACCATGGTGCCAAACACACAATACTACAATGATCGATTGATGTTAGTTAGGGATGATTTGTATGAAAATATTGCAAGGAACTTTCCTATCTTGTTTTGAATTTTTTTTGTGATCGGTTATTTATTGGTCAAAGATTAAAATCATCAGATTTTATTTATTGTGATGATGGTGTTGGACACCAAGTGGTGTGCGTTTTAGTAATGTCCATTATTATTATATTTATTATATTTATTGTTATATTAGATAAATCAAACATACCGATTTTTTCACCTCCAGAATTAAAAACAGCATCAATTATATTTTTGGTGGTAAATAATAATTCGGATGTGAGTCTAGTGGGAGGAGGAACTCACTGGTCATTATTAGTTTATGTGAGAGAAATGAATGTATTCTTTCAGTACGATTCATATAAGAGTATGAATAAATCGAAAGCGAAATATGTTGCAAAGACTATATTTGGATTGGATAAAATTGATAGTACGTTTTATTATGTTCATATTTATTATATTACTTATATTTGTTTATATGCATATTTATTAAATTAATTATATTTAACTTATATTTATAATTATTATAATATAGTAATCGAAACAAATGCTCCACAACAAATGAATGGTTTGTAATAATTTTTAATTTGAATGTTCTTTCAATATTAAAATAATATTAATCTAATATTTTATTTTATTTTTATATTATAATATTATTAATAATATTACAGATCATGGTAATTTAATAATCTTATTATTATTATTTTATTAATTATCAATTAATTATCAATCAATTAAAATCCAACTTAATTTAATATATAGAATGTGGAGTATTCGTATTATCATTTGTTGAATATCTTTATCGAAAATTAATCAAATATCAAGAAAAACAAGTAAAAGAACAAGCAGAAAAGCAAGTAGAAGAGAAAGCACGAAGACGAACATATCCCAAAGAATTATTTGAAATAGACTCTGGTGAAATTCCAAAGGGATTTGTGATGAGGAAAAAATGTAAAGATATAATTTCTGGTTTAAAGAAAAATTATGATGCAAGTAAAGCTAAAAAATAGTTTACTATACGCGATACCCATTATATCCATTATTATGTTATTGTTTATTATTATTATTATTATTGTTGTGTTGTTGTTGTTGTTGTTGTTGTTTATTGTTTATTATTATTGTTTATTATTGTTTATTATTGTTTAATTATTATTATCATTATTATTTATTATTTTTATAATTATATTATAAATATTATCATAATATATATTGTAAAATATATATATAATAATAGTAAAAATATAACTCAGTCAAAGTAAACAATTGGTGGCGGTAACTTGACTATAAATGACTTTGAATATATTTTTACCCAAAGTTTCAACTAATTGAATTCTTAATCCACTACAATTCTCAAAATGAATATTATTTAATACTTCACATTCACTTAATCCTTTTAAACTATTACAATTATCAAAATGACATAAAGTGAATGTGACATTAATTAAATTTCTAAATTGATATTCCTCCAATGTATTGATTATTTTATCTAATCCAAATTTGCATTGTTCAATTCTAAATATTTTTAAACATTTTTGAAATTTAATTAATTTACATAATCCATCAATTAATTCTTCTTGTAATTCTTTATCTCCTCTTTCATGATCTCTAATCTCTATACATTGTAAATTATTTAATGAAATATTTGATGAAGTGAGAAAATTGATAAATTCTAAATTAAAAGTATATCCACGACATTGAAGTTCTCTTAACCCAATCAATACATTATTATGATTATTTACATTATCATGATTTTTATTATTATTTAAATTAGAATTATTATTTGAATTACTATTTGAATATTTCATAAATAACTTGTATTGTTCAGGTGATGAAACACAAAGTAATTTTAATCCATTTGTTCTAGCTATTAATCCATATATCAATCTTTCTACATTCATTCTTAATTTTATATGAATATCAAATATTTCAGTAAAATCCCAAATTGCGGATGTAAGATTATTGGCATTCAAATAACGTAAAAATGATGGATAATTGAATAGACAAGAATGAGATAAATTGGATAAATTAGAAGATAAATTAATTAATTGATAATCTTCTTGAGAAATGGAATTACGATCTATACAAAAAAGTAATGTTCTAATTAAATATTTGTTACTATAAGATAATGTAATAATATTATTATCGATAATATTATTATTATTGACAATATTATTATTATAATTATTATATTTAACAAGTTGAAATGGATCACTCCATAATATTTGAATGGCGGATTGACACCAAGATTTATTAACCAGAATACTTGAATATAATGAATTCCTATCCATTTCAAGATTTTTAAAGATCATATCAAGACAATCTGCTGGAAGATGTGTTGCTGTCATATCTAATCTTATGATTATAGGTTATTATTAACAAATAATCATTTATCCAAAATTTTTATGTCTTCATTATATATATACACAGTATATATCAATTAATCAAATCAATTAATTTATCAACGTTTATTCTTTTTTTTTTCTTTGATCATATTTATTATATTATTTTAATATTTTTCATGCATCTGTAAAAATAAAAAATCAATTCAATCAATCAAAAAGAATAATAAAATTATTTAAATCAAAATTAATTGAAAAAAAAGGTTAATTGATCTTTAATATTATTTGTTATAAAGGTTTTAAAGTTAAAAAGATTTACAGTGCAAAACCTCTATAGTTATAATAAAAATTGTTCATTAAAACTTTATTTACTATATATAGAAATAAAATTTTAACCGTAGAAATTGATAGTTCAGAACCTAAGCTCTCAGAATTATCAGTTGAAATTTTGATTTGACTTAAATTGATCAACTTTCACTGTCCTGTATTTTAATTATACCTATCAAATTTGAGAATATACTAAAAATAGTTAACTATTATAATTTTACTTTAAAAAAGGATTTCTAATGATTTTAGATATTTTGTATTTGTTAAATACCATTGACAAAAGTTTAAGAATAAAAAAATGAAATTAATAATTTTATATAAACACGTGAATATATTTCCTTGAATTTCTATTGGCTTAAATTGCATCATGTGATGCTTACATAAACCAAGAAAATCGAGAAAATTTTTTTTCCATAAATAGATTCCTCCATATGTATATATTCAAATACTATAATATAAAAGAAATCTGAGCATTGGATTAAATTTTATTTAAAATTTTCTAAGTTCCTATTATAGAGGTTCCGCACTGTAGAAAATCGTATTGTTTTGTTTATATTCTTTATTTAAGTGACAATATGTTGTAATAGTTGCAGTTCTGTAAGTCTTAACAAGAATGAGTCCCATAAATATTTCTAAAGTTTTGGATTTATTTCATGTTAACCTAATTTGTTTTTTTTTAATAATACTGTTACTAATTATAGAATATTGCATATTGTATACTGTCGACCTTACACGTGATAATTTTATTATAAACTTCATATACCAAATAACCTTGAAATTTGGTACAGAACCGTTAGTTCCATGTTTTTAAATTAATTAGTATTAGTAATTCATTAATTTAAAATTATTCATTTATAAATTAATTAATTTAATTTAATTATTAAAGAAGGATATATATAAACATTTTCTATATAAAGTTAAGGACGCTTTTTACAATGATTTAACTAAAAAAAGTAAAAAAAAAGTCAAATATTAAATGAAATCACATGATAACGGATATATTAAAACAATGACAAAAACTAATTTAAAGAAAAAGGGAAATGAATGAGCGGTAGAAGTTCGTATATACATATGTACATATCATAATAAATAATATAAATTAAGTAATAATATAATAAAGAGTAACTAATGCAAATATGTGTATCACCTCATTTATAAATGAAATAAATGAAATAAATAAATAATAAATGAAAAAAAGTAACTGGAATAAAAAAATTTTATTAAAAATAACAGATAATTAATTAATCTTGTTTAATCTTGTGCGCAATTGAAAAATTTCATTTGAAACAACATACAATTAAACATAGAAAATTTATAAACATCTGCATCAATGGTGTGATGATGTAATGTACTTTCTTTTTCTATCATTATTATTTAAAATCATACGTTATTATTATATTCTTTTGAGTGACTTTTATAATAATAAATCTTTATTATTAATAACAGATAAAGAAGGAAAATTAAGAGAGATATTAAATCAAGGGAAAGAATATCAATAATATCAATAATATCAATAATGTAATAATATTAAGAATATTAATATAATAATATTCGGAAAGTTACTTTCGTTACCCCAAATAAAACTAAGTGAACCAATAAAATCAATAAAACCAATAAAATCTATAAATATAATAAAAAAAGAATAACGGCAAACAACGATCCTTGAATATTCATCACCGAATATTTATAAAAATCTTTATCCATAGTGTAATATGGTGACATTGTTTGTAAAATTCGAAAAATAAATTCCCAAATTAGTTATATATATACATATAGAGGAGTATTACAGATTGTTCATTTGATCACTTGATCATAACATTTGCTTTTTATCATATCATAAATTGTCATAAATTGATACAAATTGAGCTCTGTTCTCGAATTTTCACATAAAATATTGCATGATGACACATGTACTGCCTTTTCATTTTTTTTTTTTTGTATTTATTATTTATTTATTATTTATATATTCTGGGTCTTGGTATTATATAAATATAGTCATCATATACTTAATTTGTAGTTTTTCTTTTGTTTTTTACCAAATTTTCAACTTATACTTTGGATAAATATTTTGTGAATATGAATTTTTCAAAATTCTCGTCATTTTTTCATAAGTGCGTGTAAAACGTAATGGGTCTGATTTAATATCATGTACTTTTTTTTTTTTTTAGTTGCTATCAAACTAATTTTATTTTATTTTTCTTTTATTTAAATTTAATTAATTTAATTGAATTGAATTAATTTCTTGAAATTATCAACATTAAAAATCAATAAAACAAAATGAATCAATTAAATTAGAAATAAATCAAATAAATCAAAGAAAAAGAACATATCAAATATAGGTAAATATTATTTTTATATTAATTATTTTATTAAAAAATTTAAAAAAATTATTGAAAAAAAAAAAAAAAATAAATTATAATTATTTATTAATTATTATAATTATTTTAATTATTAATTATTAAAAATTAAAAAATTAATTATTATTAAATACGGGGATGAAATTATTAGAAACCAAATATCGATCAACTGGATCTAATGGTGAATTAAGAACATTAGATATTACTTTTAGTGAGGATTCTTTTGTAATGTCTCCGAATGAACCTACTTTCGTTAATCCCACAACAAAAACAAAGAAACTGGATGATATTCCAAAATGTCCGACCTGTGATGGTGATTTAACAAGTTGGGATTATCGAAATGGAGTTCTTTATAATTTCTGGTGTAATACGTGTGAATCTAAATCTTTACAAGAAAACTTTGTTAATTGGACTAGTGGAAATAATGATATTGATAAATTAATTCAAGATTCACAATTAAATATTGGTTATAATATGAGTTATTTGGAATGGATTCCTTTTGATCGAATTGAAGATTTACAAGAAATTGGTAAAGGTGGTTTTGCTACCGTTTATTCCGCTACTTGGGTTGATGGTCCCAGAGGTCTGTGGAATAATGAAACTAAAAATTGGGATCGATGTGGATCACGTAAAGTTGCTGTTAAATGGTTTCATGATTCCGCTAATATTAGTTCCGAATTCTTGAATGAGGTAAAATTTTAAATTCTATATTCATCTTCATCATCTTCATCATCTGAAAATTAATTAATTAATTCTAAATTTAAGTGTGATGATTATGATTTAACATATATTCTGTTATTTTTTTTAATATCGTCTGTTATTTATAGTTAAAATTACATTCTCGTTATTTTCGTGATTCATATATTCTACAATATTTTGGAATTTCTCTATATCCATCAACCGGAGATCTCTTATTAATACTACAATTTGCAAACATGGGAAATCTAAGAAATTATATACAATCAAATCCTAAATTATTGTGGGTTCAAAAATTAGATATTTTAGAATCAATCGTAATTGGATTATCTCAATTACATTATAATGCTAATTTAATTCACAAAGATTTTCATCCGGGAAATATTCTTTTATCTAATTTGGGTTTTTTAGGTAGTGAACCAATTATTATGACATCCATTAGTGATTTTGGTTTAACTAGACCTCCAAATTATTCTGAAAAACAACAACAAAACCAAGACAATCAACAAACGCTGAACAAAAATATTCATCATCATTTATCATTAATATCTTTACCGCCAGTATATGGTGTAATGCCATATGTTGCACCCGAAGCGTTACAAGGTCATCCATTTTCTAAAAAATCAGATATTTTCAGTTTAGCCATGATCATGTGGGAATTATCTTCTGGAAAACTTCCTTTCGCTGATCGTCCACACGATTATAATTTATTTCTTGATATTTGTCGGGGTATTCGTCCGGACATTGTACCCGGGACACCTAAATGTTTTGCGGATTTAATGAAATCTTGTTGGATTTCAAATGAATTTGATAGACCTACGACACAAATTGTTGTTCATACCGTTTTAACTTGGATAAAAGAAGTTAATAAAAATAAATCTGGAGATATTTATGAACAATTTAAAGAAGCTGATGATGAAATGATGAGAATGGATAAAAAAAGAAAAGATTCTATTGATATGGCAGCATCACCTTCATCATCACTACCACAAGTCATTCATCCAAAAGCAGTATATACAAGTCGTCTTTTGAATAAATTCACCAAATATGTAATATAATAATGATAGTAATAATAATAGTAATAATTTCTGAAATTTTTTTACAACTTTGGAAATTTTATTTTTAAAAAGTATGTGATCATTTTTCTTATAAATTTTTTTATTGTTATTTTTCTTATATATATTTTTTTACTATTTTTTTTTTATATATTTTTTCTCATTACATTTGATCAGACCTTAATATCCCATTCTCTCAAACAAAAAAAAAACCAACAAAAAAATAAAAATTATGATAAATTTATATTTCATATTATAATAAAATATTTGTATTTTTACATATATACATAACACACATTATTATTATTTAGTTTATTTAGTTGAAATAGAAATTTGTTTTTTATATTCATATATTTATTTATTTATTATATTTATTGTATCTTATATTATATCATGTATTATATATTATATTTTGATATATTTTATTTTTTTTTTCATTCATAATATTATTTTACACATATTAAATATGTCATCATCAATGGAGTGGTATAGAATTTAGAAATTCATTTTATCAAATTATTAAATTATTAACTTATTAAGTTATTTTATTTGGTAAAATAAAATAAAATGCATGCATGATCAGTGCTTTTCTCAATATGTACATTTTACCACAGGCATATATTTAACATTATTTATGTAAATATTAAGGTTATTTCAAATAAGTTTTCTTTATTTCATCATATAAAAATAATAATAAGTAAAACAAATAGAATAAACTAATATTTTTTTTTTTTGAACTTTTGAGAATTTTTTTTTTTGGTTTTATAATAACTTAACAAAGAAAAGAAATTATATATAGAGAAATTGAATTCTTTGAAAGAAAGAAAAAGAAAGAGCACAAGAAAGAGCATAAAATTTTCAAAAATGTTTTTTTTTAAAAAAAAAAATAATGATAATGCATCCGTGCAATATTAATTCTTATTATTCAAATTAATACATCTTTGAATCATTATATCAATCAGTGAAGATCTCTTTTTTGCTTTATTTTCAATTTCTCTATCCCAATTAATACGTACATTCTAATAATACCTTCGAATCAATACCATAAGTACTCACCTTAATAAATTAGGATCTACAAAATTACATTATTATTATTAAAATATCAAATCATTCTAATAAATAATACCTGGAGTTTTTTATGCCTTCCAATAAATGAATGCATCAACTTGTATAACATGAAACTCAGTTGAAGATGAAAGAAGTTCGAAATTTTCTCGATTTTCATCAGCAATCGTATCGTAACATAAACTGTTTTGAATGGAATGCATTTATTTCAAAAAAAAAAAATTGTTTCATTTAGTTTTTTTTTCTTGCAGTTAGATTAGTGCTCCAACTTTGATGCGGTATCTAATTTAACATATTATTTGGTCTGATAAACATATGTCAATTATTAAATGAGCATCGTGTGTTTGATCAACGAGTTGTTTTCATACAAAATTATGAATCTTACCCTCCGTTGTAAATGTATTTCCACGAGGTGAAATATACCGAATTGACCCAATATTAGATTTTAATATTAAAATAAAATGACCTTTTCACCACCGTATAGTCATTATGGGTTAAATTTTTTACAATGAATAAAGTGCTGACGTCATTTCGAATAATTAATTTGTTTCCCACCTTAAATCGTAAATTTCTTTTTTTGAAATTCCATAAAAATTAATATTATTAAGAGAAAAAAAAACTATTTTTTAATCTGAATTAATTACGTGATTAAATAAATCTTTTAATTGTAATAAAAGATTAAAATAATTTTATAAAAATACATACCTCTTTTGAGAAATTCCGATATATCGTTTCTAGAGTTGTTTAAAGCAAATTTTTCTTTAACAATATCAACCCTTTTTATTTCATGTCATCTTTTAATTCGGCAGAATACACTGCGCAATATTCGCTATCAACTAATTGTAAATTATATCTATAACACCTTTTATCGATGTTAATATTCCCATTAGACCAAGTTTCAAACTCTTGACTTTTATAATGTAAATTGTGATGTGCGTGTATCCATTATAAGAAGAATTACCAGGGCGGAGCAATAATTATTTCTTTTATTTTGTTATCCATAGAAAATATTTTTTCGTAAGGTGTTATTAGGATTTATAATGCGATACTATAATATAAATAAAGAAAGGAAGTAGTATTATTTTTCTTTCGATATTAATAAAAATTTGACCTTATTTTGACTTTTCTTTTTGTTTTCCGATATATCTGTCAAATTTCATTTGTCAAAATCAGAAAGCACCACCATAAACTGATATAATAAAGAATGAAGAAGCCGTATCCTTAAAAATATGCGATATTCACGTGTCTTATGTAGTCGGAAAATTTTAATGGATTCAAGACGCAGTACAAAGTGAGAATCTGTATATGTAAATAAAAAAATTTTTTATATAATTATTATTACATATTACTACTAGAGCAATTCTTTTTTATATTTTAAATATATGCACCATTAAATATATTAAATGTTAAGAATCACAAATTACTAAATATTCTAATAATTTGCTATCTTGTTATACTGTCTTTCTTTATTATTATTATTATTTTCTATATTGGTTGTAGTTACCATATAAAAAATGCATTCCAGAATATCTGGAATATTTCATGATTTTGAATACGACTCCAAAAATATAATATTTTCATGATCATGCTTTTGAATATGACTCCAAAATATAAATTAGTTCTGTTTTTTTCCCATGAAATATAGCCCATTTCGATTTATATGGAAATAATTTTTTTAAGGTTCTTTTTTTTTCAAAAAAAAATGATGTAAATATATATGCAAGAAGAATTTCTTTGATTGAATTCTACAAATTTCATTCTTCTTCATTCCATTGATTTCAGACAGATTTATGAACAAATGCTCATTTTTTTGAATAAAATCACGTGACACCGATTAATCTTTACGCGTAAAATATAGAATCTTATTAGAATCTTATTAGTAGTATTGTTATCAAATAATATATATATATATATATATATATATATGAGAGAAGGGAGCATAGAAAATAAACTTCAACATGATTAATTTATTTACCTTGATGATTATAGTCAATTCAAGGCTTTTTCGGCCATTGCAGATATTATTATTATTATTATTATTATTATTATTATTATTATTATTATTATTATTATTATTATTATTATTAGAGATAGATATTATATATACATTTTTGAATTAAATTTTAAAAATTATCCATTTTTTTGAAAAAAAATAAATGCTGATATTTGTTTTCATTCATTTTCAAAGTTGAAAATAGAAACTATCATCGTATACACATAATACGATTTGAATTCATAATCCATATTGATTTTCTATTAAATAAATAAATCAGGTGTAAATTGGTGTAAATTATCAAAAATTATCAGAAATCAACAGAAATTAGTCTTACACTTCTACAGTTTTCATAATTCTTCTCGCTTCATTGAATGACATCGTTGGCACTTCAATACTTTCGTTGAGAGAGACTATTTCGAATTCGAATATTTATGGTAGATTATAATGTGGACAGCTTATGATTATTATTTCATAATAAAAATATGAATAATAATAAAATAGTGATCTTAATCTTAAAGGAAAATAATAAATTTCGAAAAACATTTTCAAGTGCGTTAATGATGTTAATTGATGAAAGGAAAACGAATATTGTTCTTTTTTATCTGCTTCAAGGAAATAATAATAAAAAAAAAAGAGTGTTTCGAATAGGAATTTATGACTTTTTTTCTTCTTGGTTAACGTCATTTTTTTTAAATATATGCATTTGACAATGCCGAAATTTCGATTTTTGCTTCCGAAAAAGTTAAAACTTGTGCGAAATATTATTTATGCTTGCAATAAAAACCGAATCGGTACATTCGGTTTGAATCGTGGAAGAAGTTGGTGGTTGGTAATGATAAACGTATGATTCATCACAATTATTATTACAATAAGACATTCCCTGTAGCGATTGGGATGATTCTCCATCGTAAAATTGAGAGTAAAAGTTATTATTATTGTTATTATAATTAAACTCATTAGTAAGTATCGGAATATTATTATTCATAGGATTCATAGGCATAGGAGTGTAATCGAGATTAGGTTGATAAACTGATTGCGAATTTAAATATACGGGGTGAGTTTTATTAAAAACCGAGACCAAAGTATCAACATCAAAATTAACATTATTAAAATTTAAACAATCATAAATTCTGGGGAATTCAAGACATTCTAGACATATATAAAATAAGAATAAAATTACAATTATAAATCAGACGGATTATGTTGGATTCAAATTATTTTGGATTCTAATGGATCCAAATTATATTTGCGAAATCATTATGCAAAATAAACAAAACACATGAAGCAGAATTCCGTTTTCAACTTTTATTGTATTATAATTTACCTCGCTCTTGATAGATAAGATACCTATCCCGACCCTTAGGAGGTCCTCTCTTAATTGATGGCTCAATAAATTCACATTTTAAGTTATGCCTTAAACATCGATCACATTGTTTTATACTATTGCTACCGCTTATCTCACGGCCTGAGCATTTGGATTTTCTCTTCCTGCAATTTTTACAAGCGTTTGTTACCTTCTTTCGTTGAGCGTTTTTATTATTTTTTCGAGGATACATTTTTCCTCAAATAAAAGAAGAGATAAAGAATAAAGAAAAGGTGAGAAAGAAAAAAAAAACGAAAGAGTGACAAAAGGAAAAAAAAAAAAAGAAAGGTATTAAAAAAAAATCTAATATAATAACGAGCGTATTTCGAATATGACTCTTTCGAATATTTATGAGGATGTGAAGGGGAATACTATTCGCATGTTAAGGTGAGAGGAGAGGCAAAAAATAAGAAACCGGATTTTTAGGATATTAAATATAAATTCCAATGTTTTTTTTGGCTGATCTTGTATTTTTTAGATGACTTCAAAAATTAACTGTGCATAAATAATGATTGTTATCTAACAATGAATATAATAAAAATGCAATAAATGCAATATAAAAAAAATACAATAAAAAAAAAATTAAAAACTAAACTAATTGCTATATAAAAAAAAATAGTACGACAAATAAATTAGTTATTTAATAATACGTACGTGTAGAAACTCATTATATTATAATTATATAATATTTATACCTGGGAAAATGTTTTTTTTTTCTTGCGATGAATTATTCTTAAAAAGATTGTGGCGCACATGAAAAGATTTTTTTGCTTATTTATTGTTTATTTATTTATTTATCATTATTTTATTATTATTATTATTATTATTATTATTATTTCTAAAAATTGAAAAAATAGAAACGAATCAAATTTAAATTTTTTTAATATTTTTTTTAGCAAAATATGAATCAATGTAAAATATTTTTATAATGATGATTATAATGATGTTGATAAATTACGATAATAATTTGATGAACGATCTTTCTGGTTTTTTTTTTTTTGGATAGAACGGATAGAACAATAGTGGTGCGAATAGAACGTGTAATTAAAAATGACATGTTCGTTTCATCAAGGTCTGTGCATATTAAAACAGGTTTTTATTAAAAATAGGGTTCTTTATTATAACAATGTAACAAACTAACAATAAAAGAACATAACAATAAAAGTAATAATGACAACAATTGGTAACAATTGACGAAAACAACGCAACAAAAACAACAATAACAATGAATGTCAAAAAATAGTTAAATGATTTAACGACAACAAAGCAACAACAACAACAACAATAACAATGAATGTCAAAAAATAATTAATGATAACAATAACGATAATATTCATTCGTATGCAATTATAAAAAAATTCACGCTGATCCTAAATAAATAAAAACAAATCAACTTGATTACATTCCTTGCAGATAAAATTTAGATATGTTAAAAATATTACCTAACATTCCTGAAAATATTATAATTCAATTAATCTCCGGGAATGATATTATCTAAGCATACCCAAAAATTTTTGGTTTTTTCATATAAGACTTAATTAATTTTAATTAAATATAATGATTTAAATTTAATTTAATTTAAAATATGTAGTGCCCCTGACTTTTAACAAAAATAGGGGCACCTCTCGTAAAATTAATTTATTAAACTTTATCTGATCTCTCTTCTTTTGAACTCGCAAAATATGCATTTCTGTTTGTTTTTTCTCACTATTTCAAATATAGATTTTAAAAGAAGAATAAAATTATTATTATGAAGTACACGACATACGTTCTACATAAATGACATGAATGACACGAGTGACATACATCTTTATAAAACGAAATGAACGAAGTAATGAATATTAAAAAAAAGAATTAGACATAGACTAACCACATAAAGTGAGGTACCGGGCAACTGAAATTTATTAAACATTCCTAAATTTGAAATATTAATTGTGACACGAGCATATTTTAAGATTATCCTAAACTAGCGTGGCGTTTTTGTTGTTAAATAAAACCAATTAAAATGGCAAATCTAATCTTTGATAATTTTCTTATTAGTTTCGATAGATATCAAAATAGATGCCAGACTATCTTATAGCTCGAAACGATATCTGCAACTTTAATTATGATCATTTTTTATATTTACTAGTGAAAATTAAAACTTAAATTAGACATGAATAAAAACGATCAAAAGTTATTAATAATGTGATTTAGTATAAAAACTATTATTAATCGTTGTAATATAATAAGGTTTATTATTTTATTAATAAAACGTTAAATATTATATTGAGTAGCATTGAACTTTGAAACATATTGATTAATAAACGTTTAATAATTTTTGAATGGTCAGAATTTAAACATTTATTATTTCCGATTCTTAATCAACAGGGTTATAACTTTTGTGTAAGATGCTATATGTTCCAGTTCTTTATGATTACTTAATTACGGGTTTAACTTTTATTATAATAATAACGATTGTTATTTTTAATTTTTCTAATATAAACGGTGAAATGATCGACAATAATGGCTTAGAAATTTATTGTCGATCATCTTACTTTGATTATTTATATAATTTGCTAAATTTATTAAAATGGTTAAAAAAAAAATAAATATATATTAAAAATATACTAAGCACCCATAAAGTTTTAAACATTTGTAACTTTTGTAAAGTTTCAAATAGTAAGTTTAAATTATGACCATTCAAAAAATTTAAACATTTATCAATCATATTTTTAATAATTTTCAATCGTGCCTAATACAAGTTTTAATTTTCACTAGTAAATATAAAAAGTGATTATAATTAGGATTATAGACTTCTGTCTATAATTTATTATAAGATAGTGTTATCTATTTATCTGTTTTTGATATCTATTGAAATCGATAAATCGATAAGACTAACTTCAAAGATTAGATTGTTATTAATTAGTTTTATTTGTAACAACGCCATTTTATGATAGCGCTAGTTTAGAATAATCTAATTAAAAAAAATTTTATAAATTTTAAATTACTCATAGTGTCACAATTAGCATTTAAATATTTTAAATTTAGGAATTTTTTAAATAATTTTTGTTTGCCCAGTTTTTGATACCCCACTGTACATACTACATATTACGACATAATAATACAACACAATACATAATACTTAAAGTTCACATTACATGCCTACCGTTTATTATTTTTTTTATTCAAACATACTTTTTTAGATATGCATTAAATATTTATTTCACATATTTTCTCACTTATTTATTTTTTTCGCTTATTTTATTCATTCATTTATTTATTTCATTCAATTATGTATTTATTTAAAAATATTTACATATACATATACATCTTTTTGATTTCTAAATGTTTATATTCAATATCAAAAAAAAAGTAAATCCAAAAACCAAAAAAAAAAATGCATCAAATAAATAAATCCGAAATAGAATTAAAACGAAACGATAAATAAATATAGATTTAAAACAGAATCAACGCGTTTCATATTTTCGCCACCATTTACAAATAATAATAGACTAATTTTGGAAATATGAAAACGAGTACCCGTATGTCGATCTTTATGATGTAACAAATAACTTTAAAAAAATGTCATTGAGTTTGCTACCGGGGAAAATTGAAATATTCGGATATCTTCTAATTATAATTTTTAATATGTAATTATCTAATTATAATTTTTAATATGTAATTATCTAATAAAAAATTATATAATTATAATTAATAATTTAAATAATAATTTATAAGTAACAATTTATAAATAATAATATAGTAATATAATAAATAATAAATAATACTAAATAATAAAAAAAATAATAATTAATATTAAATAATAATAAAAAAAAAACGATAAAAACGATAAAAAACGATAAAAAAAAGAATGTCTAGATTGACATGTAAATGGCATATTAATTGACACATTTAATTTCTAATGCATATACGTTTTAATAAAACATAAGTTCATGCTTCCGTCGCATGTACGCACATGTTCTTTCCTCAAATATTTACAAAATATTTTATGAAATTCATAAATGTCGGCAACATACTTACATAAAATTATTATTTTTTCTTTTTTAATTTGTTTATTTTATTAATTATTATTAATTCGTATTAATTGATATTTGGTATTGGTTTTCATTTGTTTCATGCAGGGAAGAAAAAAATTTTTTTTTTTGACAAGTTTTATTTATTTTTAATTAAAATATATATGAATTATTTTAGTTTCATTCAGAGTAAAACAATGTAATTGAATACTTCGATTGTTATTTGGCTGGGGAGAAAAGGGATACCAATAATAATTTGCATATTAATAAACAAATAAACAAACAATAAAACTTGATAAAAAAAAAAAAACTTTAATTAATGAATTATGAACTATAATAAATGCTGATAATGACTATAATAAATAATTACTAACTATAACTGTAATAATTATCAATCCATGATAACTATAACCGATCATAAATTATTAACTATAATAAACTATATAAAGGGTTAAAATGTCACAATAACTATAATAACTATAACTATAATAATAATAATAGTAGTAATTTTAATTGTAACGTAATTATATTATCTTTTTATAACAATTACGCGTTACGTAATTAAAACACGTGATTAAAATTTAATTGCTGATCCTTCTAATATCGCACCATTTGTCGATCAATTTTTTATAGCTTTACATACACGTGAGTCTTAGGTAAGTATAAATTGTCACAGATACTAAAATTTCATATATGAATATATTATATTTTATAAAAAGTCCGGAAAATTTTTTCAAAAAAAAATATAATATACTTCTTATATTCTGAAAAAATCAATTCTTTAAAATTGTATAATACTTTTGTGCCCCAACAGATGTAAACTATATTATAGTTTTATTAAATCGCTTAACCCCGATTTTCTAGAATGTAAATGGTGTCAGGCGAACTCGCAATTAATCCTAACCAGTTTTCATCCTGTTAACGTTGCACCAATCGAAATTATCGGAGATTTATTTTCATAAAACATTAACAATGGTTAATAAAATTTATTATTATAGCAATAAGTAGCAATAAATAGTAATAATTGGAACAATAGGAGTAATAGGTAATAGGAGAATATTAGCAAGAATAGAAATAAAAGGCATTAATGATAGCATTAATAGCATTGATAGGCAACAATAGCAAATAAAAGGTAATATTTCATCATTTCAGGTATTTAGAATTTTATTCGATTTAAGTTGAAATCTATTATTATGTAATTGAAATTAATAAAAATAATAAAATAATAATATTTGGAAATCGACTATTATGTAATTAAAATTGATAATAACAAAACAAATAAAATAATATTAAAAAATTAATATTAATAATTAAATATTAATAATTATAAAATAATAATTATTATTATTTATAATTATTATTATATAATTATGTTTATTAAAATTCTTCTCTTTTTTACATCGAACGTACATATATCTGATTTGGTTTTATTAAAAAATGTTATTATCAAAGCACAATGCTAGTTAAATTTTTATTATATCATCATAAATGAACCCAAAATAGGTAAAATAAGAATCAAATATAAAGAAAAGGCTTATATAATAATAATAAATTTTGTCCAACATTAATAATCGTATGTTAATAATCGGAAATAATAACGCCAAAAAAAAAAAAATTCTCATAGAATGTGTGAGAAAAAAAAATATATATCATATCGAGCGTAAACATACATGTTGTAATTTGTCATTTGAATTGTTTCCTGAACAAGAATTCGATTTACGTGACATGATTTCCCATTTAGTATAACATAATAACATCATCATGATGTTAATTTTAATTTATTGAAAAGAAAAAAATAAAATAAAGATAAATAAATATATATATATATATATATAATGAAAAAAAAAATACATTAAATAAAATGAAATGAATTAATTAAAACTATATTAAATAAATTAATCTGCATTAAATTAATTAAAATATTTAAGTGTTATCAAAGGATCTCACGGGACCTTTACCCTTATTTAAAGTATTATATCTTTTTATTGATCTAGACGCATTATTTCTTTTTATTGTTCCACCAGACACGTTATTTCTATTAATTAATGTTGATGGACCAAGTGATCCATGACGGTTCACTGTTATTTGTTGGTTCATGGTCATCTATAAAAGTATTTATAAAATATAAAAATTCAATCAATATTCAATAAATATAAATAAATATAATATTTAATAAAATATAATATTTATAAAATAAAATATTTAAAATATAAATAAAATAAAATATAAAAAATCATAATAATAATTAAATATATAATTACTTGAATTTTGTCCATAGTGAATTGATATGCGTGAAAAGTATGTTGTACCAACAAATCATAAGGAAGTAATTCACCAACTAATTCTTCAATATTATTAATATTATCTGGCCATAAATTTAAACCCGTATCTTCAAGATATACATAAATAGGATTTGTTTCTTTAATACTATCGACCGATAAAAATCTTTGCATAAATCTTTTTAAAGCGATGGCAAATGCTTCCGCGGGGATCCTGGGTTCTTGAGTGGTAGTCTTTTGATCAAAATCGACCACTCTCGAAATTTCATCTTCCAATTTATCATCCAAATTTTCACGATATTTTTCGGGAATATATTTAATCGTTACATTAGCCACTTGATCTTCAATTAATTCATATAAGGCGATTAAATGTTTAAGTTTTAAATCTAAATTTAATAAATTCTTGTATTCATTATTTTCAATTAAATTTGATAATTTCATCCATTTATTAACAAAATCTTTGATTAAAATTTCTCCATCCCCTACAGAAGTTCTCTTCACGAAACAAAGTAAAATTTCTAAAAATGAGAAAAGTTCTGATGTATTATCCATGGAATTTTGTGATGGTGGTTGTAATTGTTGTTGTGATGATTGTTGTTGTTGTTGTTGTTGAACTAATTGCTGTTGTACCAGTTGTGGTTGAAAAGTATTAAATGATGTACCAGTGATTGTGGTAATTTTATCAATCGGAATTGATTCTTGAGGTATTAATCCTTTGATCTCTCCTAAAAATCTCATAGATCCTTGAAGTAATTCCAAATGATAAGGAAAAGTGTCCATATATAAAGGTAATTCCGGTCCTCCACCTTCTATATGAATTTTATCGGTTACAAGTTGTTTCGCAAGTATTGATTCAATTTTGGATAAATCATAAATTATATCTTGACCTCGACCGACACCAAGATTATGTTGACTATAATGTAATATCGATTCATCCCATTCATAATTAATAAAATTGTGTGGTCTTAAAAATTCTATTTTTTTAGATTGAATATAATAAGGGTTGATATTATTATTATTGTCAAGATTATTGTTATTAATATTATTAGGAGAATCAACTTCCCAAGAAGGTTCTTGTAAAAATTTAAGGGATTGACAACTTCCAGCAGAAATATTCATTACATCTTGTAAGAAATTATTTTGTAAATTAATTAAATAGATTAAAATAGCACATAAATAAATTCCTTCATCTCTTCCTTCCAATAAACCTAAAACTATTTTACAATCAATATTCATCTGAGGTTTATCTTCAGGTAAATCATGACATTGGAATCTGGTTACTTGATCAATGTTCATATTCCAGGCTTTTTCAAATTCATTAAAAGCCAAAGTTAAAGATTCGTGAGTTTCTTGTAATTTTCCATTATTTGATTCTTCCTCAATGAATGATCTGAAAGTTTTTTCATCCGCTTCCTTTCTAGTTAATTGATATCCCAATCGAGATGATAAAATTTGAACAAATCTTACAATCGGATAAAGGTATTTGATTCTATGTAACTTTTCAAAATGTTTATCAAAAACTTCGATGAGAGGATATTTCGCAGTATTTAAAGCGTGATCTCCAAAATAAAAAGCTCGGAAACTTGCAAAATTAATTTTTCCAATCGTTCTCCATAATCTACAATAATAATAATAATAATAATAATAATAATATAATTTATAGTTAAAATGATTATATTATTTTTGTAAATAATAATAATAATTTAAATTCAGAAATTACCTTGGTAAATATTCATTACAATATTTAGTATCCATAGCCAAAGTTTGATTAATTTCACCTTCCAAAATATTTCCAGTAATTTTAGCATCTTTTAATGATTGATCCAATTTATTTTTAAAATTGGTTATGGTCTCATTTACATTTTTAATTAAGGGAGAAACGTAATCTCGGGTGAATTCTAATTCCCAATTAATTCTCATCATTGTTTCAGTTAATTTTGATGATAAATTTGAAGTTGAACTTGAAGAACCTGATGTAAAAAAGCCCAAACGAGTAGATTTCGTGGTGGATTGTGTGGATGATTGTTTATTTTTAATTAATATATCAAGTATTGAATATATTAAAATTGCCAAATTTTCATCAGAAATATTTAAAATTTTCTTGAGAACATTCCAATCATTACGAATATGTTCCGCAAAATATTTCTCGGGATCATTAACATCATTATTATTTGTATTAAGGAATTCTTTCATTATTGTTGAAAATGCTTTTGTGGTAGAAGAAGAAGAAGAAGAAGAAGAAGTTGAAGATTTTGTAGTTGTTGATGATGAAATTGAAGCTGCGATTAAAACGTGAACGAATAAATGTAAAATTCTATAAGATACTGGAGGCATATTTCGAACCCCATATTTGATATCATTATTAGGAGGTTCAGTAATAAATCCGGGTTGATCTTTAGCAGCGATTGTAGCAATTGGTTGTGCATCAAGACGTGTGTTTCCTATAAAATGTCAATATTATATTTTAATGAATATTCTAATTTAATGAATATTAAAAAATAGATACTGAAATGTAAAAGAAAAATACCTTGTGCAATATGATAATTTGTTCCACCAATGGTTTTTCCACATTCAGGACATTTGCTTTGTGCAACAGCTCCACCACAATCAGCAATAACGTATTTGAAGCCACATGAACACAGATACCTATATTATATAAACAATATTTTAAATATTATATATATAAAGGTAAACAAATAATTTAAATATGAAATGTGTGAAATAATAATAAAAAAAAAAATATTTAATAATTTACCTTGTGAGTCCACCAGCAGAAATCGCATTAAATAATACGGATTCCATATCCGATTGACAAGCCAAAATGAAATGGTTCTTACAATCTTGTAATCTATGTAGGTAAATGGTTAAAGGTGAAAAATCTTCAGGTAGCGAAGAGTGAACACTAATAATATGAGCAATAACTGATTTCATGATTAATTCTCCATTCGTAATTTTCGGATTTTTAATTTCATAAAGGAAATAATTATTTATTAAAATTCGTGAAACGTTTTGTTTATATGCTAAAGAAAGATTGATAGAATTATCTTTGTTATTGTTATTGTTGTTGTTATTATTGTCATTGTTACTGTTGTAATAGTCATTGTAATTTTCAATAGATCCAAATGATCCGGTTGATCCAATTGATCCAATTGATTCAATCGATCCAATTTCATGATTTAAATAAATTGCCAGTTCCATTTCACGTTCAATCCATTCTCGAGATGCTTGAACTGAATATAAGTGCATGATGATCATTCCAAATAATGAGATTCGAGTATTAATAATATTATTTTCATTATCATTTTCTCGTAAACTTTGAATAATTTGATTAAGTGGTCCTTTATTATCCAGATTATAATAATTGAAATATGCTTTTTCCACTTCATCATATTTATTAATTGACCAAAATGGATTAAATGGTAATTTACTCTGCTCACTCTCATCCCATTTCAAATTGGTGAACCTATAAAAAAAATTATTAAATAATAATAATAATTATTATTATTATTATTATTATAAAATATTTATTATTATAAAATATTTATTATTAGATATTCTTATATAATTAAATATATCAAATTATTAAATTTTAATAGATATTTATTTTTTACCATGGTAATAAATCCGATTGTTCTTCAAAAAATCGTTTTATTTCATCAACCGTAAATTCACGTCTTCTCAAATCTCGTAAGAAATAAATTTTTAATGAATGAATTAATGGGAATGTATAATTCATCGAACCATTGATATCTCGATAAAGTTGGGATTCCAATAATTCTTGTGAAGGTTTTCTAAATTCTTTTGTACCATCATCAACATCAATATTTACAAGTGAACTTAATAAAATTCGAATGAATTCTTTGAGAAATGCGATCGCACTAATCCTTTGTAATGGTTGAATATCCAAACCATCCGATAATGCATTTATCGCTTGATTATAATAAAATGCTGCGGTGATTGTCCCGTCATCATCATTAAATAATGATGATTCAAGATTCGAGAAAAATTCTAATTGAATAATATCACAACATAATGCTGCCATGGGTTGATGTAATTGATTAATGTTGAAACAACTATTGATTATATTAAGTCTAGTAGATTCTTTTAAAGTTTCAATAGGTTGAGTAATTAATTTGAAAAATGTATTCTTATTAATACTTTCTTCAGTCTTGAAAACTGTTAAGATAATTGCTTTCATCAAAGGAAATGGTAAATTTGAAAATAATTCTTTATAAAGTTCCAATCGAACGGGTGATCTAATAGGAATGATATTTAAACATTTTAAAATGAATGATCTTCTGGCCGTCAAATTTCTTTCATTTGGAGTAAGTTTAATTAACATGTCTAATACAGTTTTAACGAAATCAGATGGAAGATCATCCTGTTCATTATTATTATTATTATTGACATAATTATTACTCTTCTTCTTTAATATTGACATTATGTTATTGTTATTATTATTATTTTTCTTCAAATTATTAACATTATCCATGTTTAATCCAAGTTTTATAATGTGAGAAATATCTGGACGTATAAATGATTTGGTTGAAATTAAATCATAAATAAATTCCAATATTTGAAATGCTCTTAATTTCTTTGATCCGGAAATTTTTTGACTTAAAGTAATAATTTTATTAACTTCATGTTGCCATTGATCAATTTCTAATGATTGAATTTCTGTTCCTTTTGAATTATCACTAATCATTTCTAACATAAATTGTGATGCTTGTTCTACTAAAAATTGTTCAAATGCTGAAACATCATCAACATTATCTTCACCATCATCTTTCTTTTCTTTCGTTTTCGTTATTTCATCATCTTTAATTTTTTGAATAATTAAAGGAATCATTTGAGCTAATTGTAATTCGGCCAAAATAGAATTTCCATATTTCCACCAAAAAGTATGTAAAATTAATGGATTTAAAACTTTTTCTGAACCAAGTCTTTTAATAAATATGAATTCAAGTATTTCAGGATTCTTATTACCAGGTTCATTATAAGCAATTACTGATACGAAATCTTTAAAGTATAATTCGGGAGCAGAATCAATAGGTGAAGATTTAAGAATTGGAATCATGGAAAGAATTTTATTTGAAAATTCTTTAATGTGAGCATTAATTAAGTAAGAATATAAATCATCAACGGATGGATCCATATTGGTAGGATCATCTTTAAGTAAAGAAATTTCTTCAATATAAAGAGTTTTAAAATTATCAATTTGATTCATAAAATAATAAGAGAAAGGAAATTGAAGGTTATAAATTCCTGGAGGCATCAAATAATTATCAGGTGAAGGTTCTTGAATATCTTCAATGTTAATTATTTTATTATCATTAAACATTTTATACCAGAATGAAAGTAAATTTCTCTTTACTTGTTGTTGAAGGTTATCATCATTATCATCAATATTATTATCATTATCATCCAAATTGAAAAATGTTCTAGTTACAGATAATCTTTCAAGAGCACAAAGAATCTTAGCAATAGGTTTTCTAACAAATGCTCGAATATATGCTTGTAATGCCATAGAGAAAGAAGAATAAGGATATAATAATTTCTTATTTGATGCCACATTGAATTGCCAATTATCTGAAGAATTAGATTGAAGCCATTCTTGTGAATGTTTTTTGATACATTCAATTAATTTTGGATGATTATAAATTTGTGAATTCAAAACTCTAAAAATAATAATAAAATAATGAATAATTAATAATTAATAATTAATTAATAATAATTAATAATAATTAATAATAATTAATAATGATAATTAATAATTAATAATTAATAATTAATAATAAAAATGATAAACTTACTTGATATGTTCAATTGCTCTAATATTTGAAGGATATTTCATACATAACAAGCACCAAAGTAATTCTTGTTCTAAAATTTCTTCAAATGGATAAGCGGTATTTATAACATCACATAAACTTCCTTCTAAAAGAATTGAAAGTGGTTTCTCTTGTTGAATTAAAGTTTCAATTGTTACTTGTTCCCATCCGCACATGAAATTAAATGATGCTAAAGTATTCTCTTGTTCTCGATGAATATGTAAAATTATACAAGCGTGTTTTGGTTGATGATTATCATTCTTTTTCATTAAAAATTCATTTCGAAATTGTTCAATAATAAATTTGGCTAATTTAATACATCCCGAATTTACCGTGTTAACATCACATTGAAGTATTAACATTTGATTCTCGGATTCTAACCAAAAATGTTTGACACGATTTTGAAGTTGGGATTCAGTTTTGAAAGTTGAAAGTTTATCAACCTGACAACTTATAATATCTTGTAAACAAGTTTTCACATCTGTATTAATATTAGAAAATGAATTAATAATAACTTGAACTCCATTCGGATTATTTTTAATAATTTCCGGATCACCAAGTAATGATTCAAAATAATCAACCAAATTATCATGATGTTGAACTTTAAAGTAAACATTTTTCCAATAAATTTTTTCATCATAACTCAGATTTGATTTTTCTGCTCGAATAATACCATCAGATGATGCAATCGCAATTAATCTTTCTTTACATTTCTTAAGAATTTCATTATTATAACTATCATTATTGATGTTATTATTATTATTGTTCTCATCATCATCATCATCATTAATATTATCATCGTCATCACCATTCTTACTATTATTATTATCATCATCATCATAATTATTATCATCGTTATTGGTACCCTTTGTCATATCAATAACTAAACTTTGTATAGTTTCATCAAGATCAAATCCGATGAATAAATCTTTTAAGGTAAATTTTGCATTCGGATTAATATGAATTCTTGTAGCTGAATTAATTGAACACATTTGATTCGCCCAATCTAATAATTGTGAAACCATTTTTTTTTGATGAACGGTAAGTGCATCATTAATGGTCATCTTTTGTTTTTCGAATCGATTGAGAAGTGGTGGATCCGCTTTCCGGAGTTTATTTTCATCCATCACTAAAATACATCTAAATGATTTTGCGACATATCTTTATAAAAGGATAAATAAAAAAATTATTAATATCAATATAATTAATATTATTAACATTATTAAATATTATTATAATAAAAAGGATTTTGTTTTTTAACGCATCTGCGTTATGACGCATGGACTACTTTATTTATAAATTCTTATCATATGACTAAATGCAAGGGTTCTGGTTAGTTCAGGGTAAAATTTGTCACCCTGTCACACCGAATGAATATCATAAATCCTAGGGACTTAGAGAATTTTTTATCATGTGAAATCATATTTATCACACCCTTATCTGTTATTATTAAAACCCATGCACCAAAACGCAGGTGCGTTAAAAAAAACAATAATTAAAATTACAACTCACAACATAGGATTAGCATAAGCTCCAAGTGCCACTCGAGTATAATATTTTGGATCTTCTGAGCTGCCAACCACAATATAATTTTGATTCCAAAGATCATACAAACTACCTATAAATATTATTATTATGTAATTATTGGTAATGATTGATATTATATTATATTTATTATATTTTATTAATAAATATATATATATATATGTATGTATGTATTTACCATAAATTATTTCAAGATCCGTCAAAATTAATGGTCTCCCTGCTTCAACGCACATCTATAATGGATGTATAATAATCAATATATAATAATATTAATATTATTATTATTATTATTATAATCAATATTCGATACAAATTAATATAATAATTTACCATAATTCTACTTAATACACTATAAGAATAATCATTTTGATCATCAGGAAATTGAGAACCAAAAATAACAACCGGATCCAAATTTCTTTTTCTCAATTGATAAGTTAATAAATTTACGATGGAATCACTTTTTCCAATAACCATCAAATGTCTCGCTCCTTGATCATCCAAATTTGCATTAATTAAACGTTCCACCGGAATTGGTTTGTATGTCCAACTATGTGAATTATTAAAATTCTTTAATACTTCTCCAAAGAATTCTTCACATAATTTCTCGGTTTGATCCGTTCCACCGAAATTACGAACCAAGGCCTTTTGAATATTTTCCGGTGTCATTTTACCTAATGATAAACTTTTAACCAATGCATAATAATCTCGAAGACCATGGAAATTTGATAATGTTTGACTATGTTCATATTCCGAATAGGCTTGAGCTAAAGGTTGTAACGATGCTTTAGTTATAGTTGTATTGGTCTTTGATTGTAATAATCTTTCTGCTGTATCCACCAAATCATTAAGATCAAATTTAGGTCTTTGAACTAATAAAGCTCTACTACTTTTACTATTATCTAATCTCCAATTTGAAATGCCAACCACTGAAACTGATGGACCATCTGATGGATAACTCGGTTCAAGTAATGAATGAAGTACTTTTAATGGATTATAGGGTGATGTCTCAGCTAATCCGACTAATTGATTTTGATAATTTGATAATCAGATGATAATTAGATGATAATTTGATAATTAGATAATTAATTAAATGATAATAATTTAATAATAATAATAATAATAATAATAATAATAATAATAATTAATATTTACCTTCATCAAGTAAAACAACACTGATCACTTCAAATTCTTTGGAACTTGTTTCTTGATAGTTAATGGCTTTCTGAAATACCTTTAGAATACCATCGGAAGTTGATGAGGATGAACCTTGGTGCGGAATAAGATAAACCTATAATAATATAAATAATGTTAAAATTATTAAAAAAAAAAAAAAATTATTTAAAAGTTATTTCTATATTTAGAGATATATATTTATTTATTTATTTATTTATTTATTTATACCTGTGGAAGTTTTCTGAAATATGCATCATTCGAATCTGAACCACGAAGATTTTGACTCACAAGTCTTATAGCCAAAGATTTTGATGACCTATAAATAAAAATAAAAAATTTAATATTTATTTTGGTAAATCAAAATAAAATAAATAAAATTAAAATATTTACCCAGGTGCGCCAACAATAAATACAGGAATTTTAGTAAGAATGCAAACTATCATAACTAATACATTTTCCAAAAGTGCTTCATTTAATGCTGTATTTGGTGGTGGATCCATTCTATTTACATAATCTTCTTGTTCTTGACGAATAATATTATTAAAGTCCCCTTCTTTAACAAATGATCCATGATGTGTTAAAATTCGTCCCATTTCTATACGATATTTTTTTCTTAACTCTTGTTCATAAAGTCTTGAATGATAACATAATCCTATTGCTAAAATATAACATCGAACTCTTAAAATTACCAATTCTGATGAAGGATATCTCGAATGTTTTGTTGTTCCACCCTTTCGAATTGGTGGTCGATCTTGAAAACTATTCCAAAAGAATTTAACAAGTGTAACTGCTCTCCTGACATCCCTTAAACTAACACTATAAGGTTCTTCCACAGCACGTATAAATTTTTGTGATTCAAATAATAATTCTGATAACAAATCTGAACCTAAATCTTTTAATGAACTTTCAACCATAATTTTAATATATTTTTGTTCTTCCGTTGGATTTAATACTCCATAATCCCAAACATAATCAAGAATTTGATCAGGAAGTGGTTTCACCTGATAAACTAGATTACTATGTTCTTCATAATTCTTATTCACTTTTTTTAATGCTTTTATTCCAGCTTCTGTTTGTGCTCTGGTACGAATACGATATGGATTACAAGCAGCAAATAATCGAATATTTGAATGAATCGCTTTACCAAGGAGTGATCTGTGAGCAATTAAATCCGCAAAGAGACCAATATGATTACATGTGTTAACTTCATCAAAGAATAACCATAATTCTTTTGTTTCGGCTTTCTTTTGAGCTTCGGTCATAAAATTTAATATAACATTTTCAGTAATTCCAGCATGTAAATCTAAAGAATCAAATTCAACTTCCATGACTTTGGCCAAGAAACTAATTAAACTTGTCTATTAACAATAATAAATAAATAAAAATAAAAATAAAAATTTGATAATAAAAATAATTAAATTAAATCAAATTAAATTAATATACAAACACACATATATATAATTTTAAAAATTAAAATAATAAAATAAAAAATAATTTAAATTTACCTTTCCACATCCAGCTTCACCGCAAACAACAACCGGAATATTTGCTCTCGCTCTCAACAAAATTAATGCCATTTTTAATAAATTATCAGCTGATAATGCATATCTAGGATATTCAATTTCGTGCATGGTTTTTCTAGCTATACATTCTAATTTTTCTAATAAAACTTTTGATGACATCTTATTATAATCATCTAATTTCCAATTCTTATCACCAACGTGTTGACTTTTTAATAAGGTTCTGACATTTGTTGGAACTTTCGTTTTATCCCGATATAATGCACAAATTGAATCGGGTGTCTGTGATAAGAAAAATACTAACAAATGATTTGAATCATCCCATTGAACAATATTACCTAATCTCTCATTACCATCTTCTATTTCTTCCATTAAATCATCTTGTTGAATCATATTACCTATATTACCTTTTATTGTGGATTCTAATTGTGCCGCTTTTGTTTTAACCGATCTGGTAGCAAAATCCGTAGAAACCAAGAGTAAAGTTTCAAGTAAAGTATTTCTAATCGTATTCTCTTTTATCATTAATTTTAAATTATCAACTTTAAAGTATGAACTTGATGATAAACGAACTAATTGATCTGCGAGCACATTAATAAATATTTCCACAAATCTAAAAGATTGAATTTCGGTGGCTTGATTCTTATCAAATAAATATTTTTTAATAAGGTGTTGACATCTAGAAGGTAATAATGGTATATGAGGAAATAAATCAGAAGCAGTTGGTAATAAATTGATATCAAACTCATCAAGTGTTAAATTATCATATGCATCCAAATATTGACAAACAACTTGAATTGGACTATTGATTTCTTGTGATACAGTTAAATTTTTAATATCCCAAGTTAAATGAATACTAGAAAGATTTTCCACCATTGGTAAAGAACGTAATAATGTTTGATTTACGGTAGATGCAATTTCAATAAATACATAAGTATCAGGTAAACAAGCAATATCCATATTATTTGATACCATTCCTAAAGTCAATAATTCAAATAAAAACATGTTAACATCTATACAAAAATCTGCTGATACAATATTAAGATGTAAACTTTCAATTGATCGAATATTAAATTCTTTAAATCGATGAACGAGTGTTCCAAAATCTACTTCATCACTTATTAAGAAACTTCTAAGAATTTTACGTTTCTCAAAACTAACTTGTTTAATAAGTTCCGTTTTCCCTTGACCTGATAAATCCGATGTTACAACTAATAAATTTGGACATAATTCTTTATACATCACTTTCATGGTTTCAAATCCAAGACCAGAAGTGGCATGAACATCTTGACTAAATTGATCTAAAATATGATGATGCATTCCATCCACTCGGCAACAAATAAGTGCTAAATAATAATTTGGTTGAATCTCTCGCATCTTTCGAATATTATTTACAAGTTTATATTGTAATTCGAAATCAAGAAGTTCTAAATTTGCAATACAGAATAAATGATTATCGTATCCATTATTAACTGCAAAGAAACATCGTTTAATAAAGATTGCTAATTCTTCCGTTGTCGTGGATGCTGTACAAATAAGTAATTGCCAGGCTTGAGGATATGATCCATGATTTGCGTATAATGACATTATAATATTTGGTACAAGATTTTTATCATTACATGCGGCCACAAATAATTTTCCACGAAAAACTACATCCGAAGCTATGCGACCTTGTCGGGATTTAATATAATGAATTTGTTTAGGTACTTTTTCAAAAATACGTTGTAATTTTGTACCGATTTGACAAAGTATTTCAAAATAAGTTTTGTTCTGACGTTGTATTCCAAATCCAAGTTTTCGTGTTTGTAACTTGGCTTTACTATTTACAAATTTAATAAGGATTTCACATTCAATATCATTTTCTTGATCTTTGGGATCTTTGGTATTCACATCTGATGTAAAATAATCGAAAAATGCCAAAATATGTCGAGCCGGGAAAAATGTTAAATAATAATGTTGTTCTTGTGCTTTATTTACAATCTCTTCCCATCCTAAAAGATCTTCTTTTAATTTTTGTTCTAAATTTTTCATTTCCGTAGTTCCTTTAACAGCTTTTTCAAAATTTCGATAATCAAAATGTCCCATTTGAATCAATTGAGAAGCAATATTTAATATTTCTTGTGCTAAATCTACCTGAGTTACAAATTCATCCATAATATTCTTCGAACCATCTTTCACCGTTGAAGATTCACCTACTGTTGTAGCCATTGCTAAATCTATAGCTGCTCCAGGTTTCGAAATTAATAAAGCTCGTCCACGAAGATCATGTAAATCACTTAAACTATATTGTTTTGGATTTACTGGGTAGGTTAATATCAAAGAACTTTTATCACTTTTGTCAACCCTTTTAAATGTATATGTTCCTTCTTTAACAGCATTTACAATTTTTTCTTTGGTCACTTCACCTCGATTTGAAATATTGTTATACATATTTTGTAATGCCATATTGCTATTATTGCAGAGAGCAATTTTACTACCCAAAGAAGGATTTAAATCAATGATTCCAAGTAATTCATGTAAAAAACTTTTTAAAGATAATTGTTTTGAACTATTAAGTAATGGAAGTAAAAATTGTTTCACTTGAATAAGAGATGATACAGTATCTTCTTGAATTAGTCTTTCGTCTGAATCATCTACACCATTAATTAAATTTTTTATATCATGTTCAGCCACACTTCGAAGAAATATAATAAAATCACTAGCCCGAGATAATTCTTTAATTAATTCCCAACAATCATCGTTAACGTTCGAAAGATGTTTATTATATTTTTCAAAGAAATTAACTAATTTTCCCAACCACAACACATCATTCTTAAGAATTAATAATAAATTTCCTAGCCAATCATTCTTTGTATGCTTAACTTTAAAAATTAATGCGACTTCGGATAATTGTTGAAGTCTTTCAATTTGTTTTGGAACTTGAGAAAGGTAAATGAGAGTATTGATTAATTTTGGATTTCTTTCTAATTGCACATAACTTTCCATCAAATTTAATTCCATCTTAACATCGGTAACATTTTTCCAAAGGAAGCTACCTTCAGAACATTTAAGTTTTTCCCATTCATTATACTTCTTACATAATTCATCATATTTATCAAATGTGGTTACCATAAGATTTTCCGCGACACTTTCAACGGTTAACTCAGCTTCTTCGGCTTGAATTTGGGAATCAAAAATGTTTTTAAATGTTTTGGATTTTGAGAGTTTATAAGCTCTTTTTGCAGCACCTTCAATCTTCCTGTGAATTCCCCAATGATCATCTTTCAGAGTTTTCTTTAATGTGATGATCTTTAATTCCTTTGTCCTACTATTAATATCGTCAAGATACAATTGAATATCTTTGACTTTCGTATCTGGACAAAATTGAGTATAAAAAGTACGAAGTTGATCTAATTTCAATTCATGATTATCACGTTGTTTTCGTAACCTCTCGAGGTCAACTTGGGTGAGTAATTCCGAATTGAGTTCATAATCAAAATCCGAGGTGGCGGAACGAAAGAATTCAATTAAAATTGAATTCTCTTTTTTGAGAAGATCTCGGAGATGTTCAAAGGTGATAGATCCATTATCAATGATAAGGTAAAATTCATGCATTATTTTACGAATATGAATAATGTAAGAATGCTCGTTCAAAGATTCAACAACTCCAACTGCATTCAAAATATAAATCCAAAAGTTTGCGGATTTAAGTAAAGACAAAACGATTAAAGAAATATCGTTGTTTTTAATTGGATGCAAATCTTGTAATCTGGACATAATGAAACATAATATTTTTTCACTCTCTCTAATATTGTTATAAATGAAGGAGAAATAATTAATTTTGTTAATTTTGTTAATAATAATCATTATTTCTAAATTATCTTAATTAATCTTTAACTTTTTTTAAAAGAAAAAATGATAATAATAATATAAAACTCACCTACGAGAAACTTCAAGAACTTTAGAATTACTACCGCATATATATTTAACTTTCCTTAATAATTCATCATCAGCTTGGGTGACTGAGTTTTTCAATATTTCCTTAACTATTGATATAAAATGTTTGATGATATTAGGTTGTTTTAATTCTAAGATATAAGGTGTGGCTTTTAATATTTTATTTTCATGAAATTGTTTGGCGCGATTGATAGAAACTTCGACTAATTTGTCATAAATATTTTCATTTTTTTCTATAATTGGATATATAAGTGACAAATGATTAAATATTTCATAGACAAATTTCCAATCATCTTCTGATGATGAAGTATTATCGTTTAATTGATCCAAAAGTTGTTGATACCAAAAACTACAAATATCCGGAAGTTTTTCGGATGGATTCTCAACAAAAGTTTCAAACCAATATTTAAGTAAATGTGGAAAAGCCATTAATAAATTCAATCTTAGTGATTGGGAAATTAATTCTAATGCTTCCACGAACTCATC
This sequence comes from Diversispora eburnea, assembly GCA_910592015.1. NCBI lineage: Eukaryota > Fungi > Glomeromycota > Glomeromycetes > Diversisporales > Diversisporaceae > Diversispora > Diversispora eburnea. The sequence goes on along the minus strand of CAJVPK010000282.1, from coordinate 4,417 downwards.
TTCTGACCATTGAAATTGAGGATCTTGCATAATTACTTTTACAGCTGTAACATTATCTTTACTCCAATCAATATGAGGAAAATTTAATAATCTTAAAAGTCTTTTTCTAAATGCTTCACAAACTTCTTCACGAAGGTCAACAGGAACTTTTTCAAAATATCTTAAAAGACTAACTGCATCATCATTGGAAATAATTTCTTGAACTCTACGAATAAAAGGTTTACGAATTATTTGATCTCTTTCTGTTGTATGATCAATTATTTCCGTCCAAAATTTCAATATAGGTTCCATATTATAACACATCTGGAACAACCACTATATTAAATCAAATAATTTAATAATAAATTTTAATAATTTGATTGAAAAAAAAAAAAAAAAGGTAACGAAAATTAACATAAACTTACATTAATTATTCTTGCATAAATTATTGGATCCTCGATTTTATTGATATAGAAAACAACTTCCTTTTGAAATTGCTTGATAAATTTTTGCATTTTTTCCTCGGGATATTTTATATCATTTAATGAATCTATAAATGAATATTCCGGATCTAAAGTTGAAGCTATTGAAAAAATTTTGAACCAATCAAATGAACCTTTAACAGCATTATCTCTGACCAAAGAAGAAATGGCTATCAATAGCTTATCTTTTGCATCATCATTCGGTATACGATCCGGATTATATTTATCAAGACAATCAAGGAAAAGACCAGATTGAAAAAATTTTGGTAATGAATAACCATTACCAAATGCGGTGGGTACACGTAAACTAATATAATATCCTAAAAGGACACATAGGAAAATACGTTTTTCCTTTTCCTTTGACCTTTTTGCTTCATCGCCACACTCATGAATAAAGGGAAGAGTTAATCCATCTCTTACGTAAAAGTTATACCTATTTGCGATACCCTGAAATTCCATGATAATTTCTTTAGCATTATCAGATGTCAATGATTCAAAAAGAAAGTTCAAGAATGTATGCTCATGGATTTGTCTTAACTCAGGAGATCCTCTTATTTCTATTTCATAAACTAAATCAAACTGGTTGCCACCCCTAATATTTAGAATACGATAATCTTTTTTCTCATAATAAAATTCATAATCATCTTTCTTTTTATCAACTTTCCTAAAAATACCATAACGATATTTGACCTCTTCTTCGAAACAAGCAATAGGTACTGAGACAGAATCCGATATCCAATGTGTACCTTTATCCATAGCGTAATGACGATATGGTTGTTGAAGTCGAACAATTGGTTCAGTCCAATTACCAAGTTCTTTAATACTTCCCATTATTACAGGATGTCCCCGCTCATCAATATCTCTCGGAAAGTGAGCATGAAAAATAATCTTGACAAATCCAGAAGTATCATCCTTTTCACGCCAAGAAGGTAAAAACTTATTTAATCCTTTTTTTATAAATCGTGCGGCTTGACTAGATGTTCCTTCACCAGTATTTTGTTGTCCGACATTTTGCCCTGAATGTCTTTTTGATCCTTTATCAGGATCATCATTCCTATCAGTTTCATCATCTAAATCTTTACCTTTATCATCATCATCATCATCATCATCATCATTATCTACATTTTTACCTTTACCTTTATCATCATTATCTTTATCGTCTTCATCTTCCAAATTGTCTCTATCTTTGTTGATAACTTTAAATACGTCATGACCAAAACCTTCGGAATCCTCAAGTCTAATATCACCCAAATTATATTCTTTATCAAAATTGTGGCTTTCCTGTTCACTGCCACCACTAGAATTATCATCAAGTGACGGATGACTTGATTCATGATCTGGGGTCAAATTTTCAGAGGAAACATTTGTTGCTGAGGGGTCTTTGACAATTGTTTCGTTTGATTGAATATCGGTATCATCCATTTTATATATATATATATATATACATATATAATAAAAAATGATTTTCTAAATTCAAAGAGAATTCTTTATTATTCAAAAAAATGATTTCGTTTATTTTTTTTTTTAATCGGGAAAATTGGAAAAGAAATCAAGTAATCAATTCATTTAAATAAATTTGAGCTCCGAATCGCAGTAATCAATTTCATTATTTATTTTCCTAAAGTAGTCATACAAAAAGATTTGACTAAAAAAAATGTTTTCATTGTGTGCTGCTTTTGAAAACCAATTAAATCATTAAGTTACACGAGTTACACGAGACAGATCGGATTTTTTTGACAAAATTAAAAAGTGTCAATCTAAAAATAATTAATTCTAAATGTAGTTCACGGATAACGTGGATGATATGTAACCATTGTTCTATCCCAAAATTTTAGTGATGATTCAAAGAAATTTTTTCACATTGAAAGAAAAATATTGTAATAGAATAAGTTTTTGATTATTTCATTTCTAAAATGTAAGTGATAAAACTGATATATCTCTAAAACTTATTTCAACCAATTTTTTCTTCAGCTTCAATTCGGACAATGTTAAATTTTTGTGGTTCCGGAATCCATCATCCGATTTAAAGATAATCTATTGTTTTTAATAAAGTTAAAGTATTTAGACAATAAAAAACTACCGTGTTTTAGGGGTAGGCTAAAGCGGAATGGAAAATTTTCTATTGGTTAAGATCTCACATCTTATTTACTTAACTGATCGATCGAGACTTTTAAACAATTTATTATCAAGCTCTTGAACAATGACAACAATAATTATATAAAATAAATTATATCGGGCAAGTCTATTTCCTAAAAACTGTTTTATATCAAAGACTATTAGTCATATTGTACCGTTGATTTTTTGTTCAAGGCCATCATTAGAGTTTAACCGATGTGTTTAAAATTTTAAATGCTGAAAAGTATTTTTATAGCTTGAATGGTATGTATTTTAGATATTTATAATATTTATATTTTTTTTAAGAATCATTACTAATTTATTTTAACATTATCATAATATATTGCAATCAATAAATGTATACATGGTAAAAAGTGTGGTACAGTAAATTAAATATGATTGTAAGAGAAACATGAGTAGAACTTTCATTATTTGCATTATTATATATTCATTATAACTAGGTATTTACAGATTGAAATTTTTAATAAAGATATTTCTCTTGCAAAGTCCAAAGCTAAGAATGATATAAAATTAAAGAAAATTAGATCACTTAAGTCTATGATTAAGATATTGGAAGGTAAGTTATCTTTAGCTCAGAAAGATGTATTTTTGATTCAAAATGACTCACTAAAAAAAGAATCTGAGATAATATTCCTTAAATCAAAAATAGCTTAAGTAGAACAAATGAAGAGTGACCTGGCCTTGAAAGCTAGTGAACTTGAGCATTTGAAATTGGAGTATCTTGATCTTGTGATTGGTGAGACTAATGAAACAAGGAACAAAGTTTCATATTGAGTTCTAATAATATTTCTACTGTTAGTAAATCTTATAAAAATCTCAGTAAATATTTAGTACATAGAAAAAATATGGATCTAGTTGAAAAAATTGGTACTGATTTACTGACTCATACAAATGATGAAATTACTTCAATCTCAGAATTTTCAAAAAACAATATCAAGACATCTCCCAAAATAAGTGATGAAACCAATCTTAGTAAAATTAATAAGGATAATGTGCTAGATACATCAATAAAATCAGATATATTACTTGAGAATATGAATTCACATCTTGTATAATGGAAAAATAATATGTCCTCATTGATTAAATCATATTCTCAAATTTCAATAGAGGAAATGAAAATAATTCCTGTTATAACAAGTAGTTTAATGTTACAACTATTAGCATATATATTACTTACCTTGTTAATTATTGCTATTATATAGTTTGTGATATTGAAACATAAATTGAGTATAGGTAAAAAAAGTGATCAGTTGTGAAATATATAAATTAGCTAATTATATATTAAGAATTATTTACATCAGGAATTTTTATATAATGTTCTACAATGTTATATGAATGAAACGTTCAAATAGTATTCTAGAATAATACCAATATACTAGAACGTAACATTCTAGAACATTATATGAATGCTCTGTTCGTATTTACGTTTTATGAACGGCATTTATGTAACATTATATATTGCCATTTTATAACGTATAATGAACATTTCGTATTAATAATGTTATATATCAGCATTCATATATCATTAATCATAACGGTATGAATTTTTTATAGCATTTTAGAATGATGTTTAATAATGTTAAAAGTACAAAATGTTCATTTTCCACTATAAAAATGGTCATTTAATAAATGTTTATTGTATTTTTTTTATCATTTTTTTATAGCATTTAACATTAAATAACATTTTTTATATTTAATTTATTTGTGTTTTTTCAAAATATTACACTTTTTTTGAATTTAAAATTTGATTTCAATCTTTATTATTTTCTTTATTAACTATTATTTTACATTTATTATAATTATTACTATATTATTTTATT
>CAJVPK010000281.1:0-42786 GCA_910592015.1 Diversispora eburnea | reverse complement strand
CTCTCCTCTAAAATTGGTAATCCAGAAGCAGAGGAAGAAATAATTAAGACATCAAATAAAATAATAGTAGAAAAAACAACCAAAAAAATAAATAAAGAACATAAGGATGCAGCAATTGAAGTCATTAAATCAACTACTACACCCAAGATCATTAAAGAAGTTGTTTCTGTTCAAAAAGAAGATGGTCAAATTGAATTGAGTAAAACCATCTGCAAAGAATTAAATATACCATCTACTAAAACCGTAGTAACCACAATCCAAACATATACCAAAAATGAAAAGCTTAAAAAACCTGAATCAACTTCATGGTGGTCCACTGCCATTAATATCAGTTACCTTAAACACATAGCACCCCAACACGAGGATGAATGGAAGGACAAATATATTAAAGCTCGAGAATATCTTTCAATTTCAATTGGTGATCCCGAGACAGAAAAAGAATTATTAGAAGCCACTGAAAAATATGTAATTGATAAAATCACACATAAAGTTATCGAAATCGAAAATAAAAAATCAAAAGTGAGAGGTTTCTTTAGTGGAATTACGGGTGGCTTAACAAGTGTTTACAAATCCACAACTGACACCATCGACCTTGGAAAACATATGGAAGAAGCTTTGACATTTGAACCGGATTACAAAGAAAAGGCTGCCGCATTAATCACTGTTCAATCAGGCCCAGGTATTTCCAACATAATCTTCTCAAATCAGAAGGAAAATGGACATATTGTATTGATTGAGATTGATGATGTTTGCAAAAATTTCGACGTTCCTGTCGAGAAAATAATAACATCAGCTCAGTCTTACACAAATAATGAAAAACTTAAGAAATCCGGATCCTCATTCTGGTGGTCTACAGCAATAGCTCTTAGTTATCTTAAAAAGACTTATCCTCAGTTTGAAAAGGAATGGAGAGACAATTATTTTAAAGCAAGAGAATATATTTCTATTGGAGTCGGCGATATAGATGCAGAAAAAGAATTATTGGAATGTGCAGACAAATTTGTAGTCGATAATGTTTCAAAAAAAGCAATTAAAAGGAAAAAGATATCCGCCATTTTTTCGATCCGATCTGCTACAACTCCCCAAACAGTTGAGACTGTCACATCTACTCAAAAACATGATGGTTCATTTGAAATCAACGAAAAAATGACAAAAGAACTTGATGTTACTTCCTCCGATGACCTTATTACCTCGGCTCAAAACATTACCACTAATGACAAACTCAAATCCGTTGACTCCTCCGTATGGAAAACTGCACTTACTCTTGGTTACCTTAATACAGCTGCACCTCATCATGAAAGTAACTGGAAAGATAAATATAATAAAGCTCGAAAATACCTCTCCTCTAAAATTGGTAATCCAGAAGTAGAGGAAGAAATAATTAAGACATCAAACAAAATAATAGTAGAAAAAATAACCAAAAAAATAAATAAAGAACATAAGGATTCAGCAATTAAAGTCATTAAATCAACTACTACACCCAAGATCATTAAAGAAATCGTTTCGGTACAAAAAGAAGATGGACAAATTGAATTGATCGAAGCTATCTTAAAAGAATTAGATATTCCCTCTACTCAAACTCTAGTAACCACTGTTCAAACATATACTAAAAATGAAAAACTTAAGAAGCCCGAATCAGCTTTATGGTGGTCCACCGCCTTTAATCTCAGTTATCTTAAAAATGCAGCATCACAACACGAAGATAAATGGCGAGATAATTACAATAAAGCCCGAGAATATCTCTCTATTCAAATTGGTGATTCCGAGACAGAAAATGAGTTATTAGAAGCCACTGACAAATATGTAATTGATAAGGTAACATATAAAGTTTATAAAGTTATTGAGGAACATAAACTGGAAGGCAAGGCCATTGAAACCGAAATGAAAAAAGTTAATGTAGAAAAAACTCAAAGAATTTTGAGTAGTATTACTGGTGGATTGACAAGTATATATAAATCAACTACTGATACCGCTAAGGATCTCGGAAAATATATCGAAGAAACTCTTACCTTTGATATTGATGAACAAGATCACCAAGAAAAAGCAACAGCACTAATTGTAGTGCAATCAAAAACCACACTCGAAAAAACTAAATCTATTATCACAACCCAAAAAGATGACGGATGCTTTGAATTGAGTGAAAATCTTATCAAGGAATTGCATGTCTCTATAGTCCCTAAAACTGAAGTTATAACAACAGTACGAAAGTATACCACCAATGAAAAATTAAAGAAACCCGAATCATTTGAATGGTGGTCAACAGCCCTGACTCTTTCATTTCTCAAAAATGCCGCTTCTCAACACGAAGGAGAATGGAAAGAAAAATATGACAAAGCACAAAAATATCTTTCTGAACAAATCGGTGACGATGAAACCAAGAAAGAATTAATAAACTGTACTGACGAATACGTTGTAGACAATATTACCAAAAAAGTTATTGTGGAGAAAAAGAAAATTGCTGTTGTTGCAATCCAATCCGCTACAACACCCGAAACCATTGAGACTATAACTTCCACTCAAAAGCAAGATGGTTCATTTGAAATCAGCGAAAAAATGACAAAAGAACTTGATGTTACTTCCCCCGATGATCTTATTACCTCAGCTCAAAACATTACCACTAATGACAAACTCAAATCTGTTGACACCTCCGTGTGGAAAACTGCACTTACTCTTGGTTACCTTAATACAGCTGCACCTCATCATGAAAGTAACTGGCAAAATAAATATAATAAAGCTCGAGATTACCTCTCCTATAAAATTATTAATCCGGAACTAGGGGAAGAAATAATTAAGACATCAAATAAAGTGATAGTAGAAAAAACTTCCAAAAAAATAAATAAAGAACATAAGGATTCAGCAATTGAAGTCATTAAATCAACTACTACACCAGAAACTGTCAAAGCTATTTCAGTTCAAAAAGAAGATGACCAAATTGAATTGAGCGAAGCTATCTTAAAAGAATTAGATCTCCCCTCTACTCAAACTCTAGTAACCACTGTTCAAACATATACCAAAAATGAAAAACTTAAAAAACCCGAATTAGCCTCATGGTGGTCCACTGCCATTAATCTCAGCTATCTCAAAAATGCAGCATCCCAGCACGAAGGCGAATGGAGGGAGAAATACGATAAAGCCCGAGAATATCTCTCCGCCCAAATTGGTGATACCGAAACAGAAAACGAATTATTAGAAATCTCTGATAAATATGTAGTTGATAAAGCATCACATAAAGTTATCGAGGAACACAAGCAGGAAGTAATTGATATTAAAAAGGAAGAAGAACCACCCTCTATTTTAACTAAAGTTGGTGAAACTTTATTAGGAACCGCCTCAGCTGTTGGCACTACTGTTCTAACTGCCACTACTTATGAAGAAAAAAAGAAACCCGAAGAAAAAAAGAAACCGGAACAAAAAGAAGAAAAGAAAATTGAACTTGAGGAAAAGGAAACTAAATTAGAAAGTACACAAAGCATTTTTAGCGGTCTCACTGGTGGATTGACTAGTATATATAAATCAGCCGCTGGAATAACCAGTGATCTCGGAAAACATATCGAGGAAGCTACCTTTGATACTGATGAACGTGATCATCAAGAAAAAGCAGCAGCACTAATTGTAGTGCGATCAAAAACCACACTCGAAAAAACTAAATCTATTACCACAACTCAAAAAGATAACGGATGCTTTGAATTGAATGAAAATATTATCAAGGAATTTCATGTTTCTACAGTCCCTAAAACCGAAGTTATAACAACAGTACGAAAATATACCACCAATGAGAAATTAAAGAAACCCGAATCATTTGAATGGTGGTCAACAGCCCTGACTCTTTCATATCTCAAAAATGCCGCTTCTCAACACGAAGGAGAATGGAAAGAAAAATATGATAAAGCACAAAAATATCTTTCTGAACAAATCGGTGACGATGAAACCAAGAAAGAATTATTAGACTGTACTGACAAATACGTTGTAGACAATATTACCAAAAAAGTTATTGTGGAGAAAAAGAAAATCGCTGTTGTTGCAACCCAATCTGCTACAACACCCGAAACTATTGAGACTGTCACTTCCACTCAAAAGCAAGATGATTCAGATGATACAGATGATTCGGATGATGATTTAGATGAAATGGATAAAAAATATTTAACCCAAAAATATGATTTTACACATTTAGGTAAATTGAATTTAGATTTTATTATTGAGTATTTATTTATATGATTTATTATTTATACAATTTATTATTTATATATGACTTACTATTTATATGAATTATTTTTTAGATTTGGCTGAACTTTTACGAGCAAGAGAAAGAGAAAGGACTGGCACAAAGCAATGATGAAGAGAATATTTAAATTTAAAATATATTATTATTTATTAATTTTTATTATTTGTTTATTATTATTTATTTATTATTTTTTGTATTTTTATTTAACATAATTATTTGCCTTGTACAATATTCCAAATTATCTCTTAGTTGATTCATTGTAAATAAAATATTTTATTTATATTTAACAATTACAAAATATCCATTTTTACTTCGATCGCGGAAATATTTTTTTGTAAGATTATATTTCATTTGATTAATCTTAGTCTGGGATAGGTGAGGTCTAAAATCAGAACGTTATCGTAACTAATGTAACTGCAGCCAGCTTTGAGAAAAATGTTCACCGTCTAGCTGCAGATCAAGGACCCTCCTCCAGAAGAAGATTTATTAAATATTTAAACTTGAATTATCAATCATCAGCCTTGATGATTGTAATATTATGATATATCCCACAGAGACTAATTCTAATGATTAAAAAAAAAAAGAGAGATAAATTATTTTGAGTTTTAAATAGTATAAATTAATTATTCGCAAAAAGATATTCGTGATTAAAAAATATCCCATGAAATTTTACAGTCTTTGAAAATATCACCAAATTATCAAGAGCGAGACGTGGGATAAATTAAAAATATTAATATTATATTTTCTTTCATTATAGCATGGGATTCAAAGACTTTATCTAAGATATGTAAAGATAATAATTAAAGATTTAAAATAATGTTTCTATGATACTGAAGGTGACTGCATTTTTCTTGAAAATTTACTTTTTAACAACATCAAACTATATCACATGGAAGTATAATTTAGAAGATATATATTAAATAATATCAGAGAGCAACTTTACTATAGGGTCCGGAGTTCTATTAAAGGTGGGATGCTATATTTATGTAGGTATCTTAAACTATATTAATATATATTCTATATATTCTTTTTTTTAACATAATTTGTTTAATATAATTATTGGAAGCTGTTAGATATTCACTCTTGATCTCGTAAGATTTTTATTATTAGGAAAGTTATTAAAGATTCGATGTGAGGAAAATATACCAGGAAGACTATAGAAAAGATCAAAGTGGTTTCTCTATTCTAAAAGTAAGTGAAATAAAGGTAAGTGAAACCAATTTTGACTACGACTGCATGATCTGCGCGAGAGAGAATTTATTTATTAGTGCTCTTTAAATTACTCATTAATTACTATAGAATACTTGTTTTTTATTTAATTCAAGAATAAAAATACATCATTTAGCACATACAGTATATAACTTAATTATATAATGTATTTGTTAAAAATTAAAATAAAAAACTAAAATATAGGCAAATAAAATACTTTTTTTCGTCACCTCTATGAACATTTTTTGAATGAAAATAACGTTATTATGTTATTTCCACTTAATTTAGGTTAACATAATTTAGGTTATGAAAAGGCTACATCATAATTCTGGCTACACTCCTCGTTTTTAATTTCAGGACTTCGAGGTAGTGATTAGAACTGAATTAGGTCTTATCCGAGTAGAATTTTTTGACCTGGTTAAATAAAAGGTACTGTAGGTATACACCCCGTAGTGTTATCTGTTCATCTAATTTGTTATACAGATTTATCTTGATTAAATGATCTGTTAAAAAAAATTTTTATTATGAATAATTTTATAGAACTTACTGAATTTAATAATACATTTTATGGATCAGATAATGCTAAATGAAATATCCAAAGATTTGTCAAAAAGAATCAATTATATCAATATTTAATACACGAAAAATGATCAGGATAATTATAAAATTTATCCATGTAAAATCTTTATACCCGTACATAATATATTGCTACCCGGTTGACCTGTGACCAGGGTAATGTTTTTAGAGACAGGTCCAGTCACTACTTGAGGTTCAATTTAGTGGTTTATATATTTCAAAATCTGAAATAAGTATGGTCGCTCCATTTTTCATTTTTTTGACGCTTTGGTCCATCCATTAGAAAAATTTGACAATTATTATTACTTGATCTTTTCCTTTTTTCTTTTATCATTTGAAGATGCCATCAAAAATATTTTAAAATAAAATTATTAGTTTCAAAGTACCGAGTCGATCGAATTCCAATAAACCTAATCAAACAATTTCTTCACAAGATTCAAAATCAAATATAAATCCATCCCCTATGTGTAATAATATCAAAAGAGAGAGAATATGACAGAAAAAAAGGCCAAATTACATGAATAACTCACCTTGTGTAGAATGAAATTTCTTGTACAAGTCATTGTGATTATATGAGAAAGGCAAATGAACTCGAGAGGTATTTCTAATTGAAAGTTTTGTATTTAAGATTTTTCTGATAGTAACATAATTAGGAATCAATTGATTTTCTAATTGATGTTTAGAAAAAATTTAGGTTCAAGTATTTGATTATAGAGAAAAATCTTTTCTACCACATCTTCATTGGAAAAACTAAACTTCTAATGTGTAGGAGGCATCCTTTCAAAAGTTTCCTTTAAAGTTAACTTGTCCACTCATTGAGATTGGTAGGTACAGTAAAAGTGTAATTTTTTTGTTTTTCCCTATTAAATTATATATTCCAAAAGTTTACCTTATTCTAATTGTTTGATAATAGAAATTAATGAATCGCCAGGGAGAGAATAAATTTAAAATAGTATTAGGATGTTAGTCTAGAATAATTTCAAAGTTTTGTGACTTTGATAACTTTTTCGATAAACTAGAGTCTTAATCATGATCATCTAATTCAAAAGATTCAAGTCAAAAAATGTTTAATAATATATTTTCTATAATATTTTAACTTAGTAATGACATCAAATACTTTAGTAAAAATATTCATCAATTTTAATTTAACGCTAAATTTCTTTTTAAGTAAAGGCTACGGGATTAAAATAGTCAAATGAGATTTATAAATATTGCCAACTTCAATTGATACATCATAATTAACGCCATTTGAGTAAGGTCGTTTGAAAGTACACCTAATTTAATTTAAGTTTTTAAATCAATTTTTAGTGTAATGTTCAGTTTTATTTGTGGAAAAAAATTAAAATTTATGTAGTAAAAAAAGGGTACCAAATATTTTTTTTTTTAAAAAAAGTATATAATCTTTTTAATTTATTTATATAACTCATATTTAAATGAGATTTTATAATATAAATTTTAAAAATAATAATGAATATTAATTAATTTGATGAATAACGAATAATGAATTTTATACAAACGAAACTATAAAAACTATAAAAAATGAATAATATTTATTACATAATTTTTATAAATAAAATGAAAAATGAATACTATGTTATTTATTTGGTGAAATTTTAAAAACCTCATATTCTTCAACTGAAAATGAAGAGTTATCGAATATTGGCGTAGGATATGCTCGGTTGGACTTGCAATAACATCTTTTCGCAGTCTTCAAATTGCCAATTAAACGTAAAGCATCACCAAAACCAAACTGTAAATTCTGTGGATAATTATAAATGACATCTTGACTCTTCCTCGCCCTACTTAAAATGGAATTTTTCATATTTGCAGTCTTTAATGAAAATACGAAGCTATTATCGGAATTCATCCAATCGCAAATTCGGCATAAATAGTACAAAGACATCCTATTTTGTGATCACTAATAATCTATTGCCTCAATTTAGTATGAGATGTAAAGAACCAATGTCATGGATTGTTGATGCTGGATTTTAATCTATAAAAACATGTCGAAATTGCTGGAGTCTCGGGTAAGGGATTGAGTCATACCAAACATCAAAATCAATAATTATCAATTTATCAATCGCAAAACAAATAACTATGAAAAAAAAAATGCAACTTAACATTTCCAATATTTTTTTATTTGCGATTTTCATCGCCGTAATCATGCTCTATGAAGCATATAATCGGAGCGTCTTAACAATGGAGATGATTTATTCCGTTATCCCGGAAAATACAATATTCTATGTAATTATCGCAGTAGTATTTATTTATCTATGAAAAACTGTGACTCCAACTCCAATTCCTGCTACATTAGATGCAATTATAAAAGAATTACAACGAGATAATTTAGCTCTGAAAAACGATTTTGCTCAAATGGAATGGAGATCTGAAGCCCGGAGTAGAGGTTTGTAAAACAACTAAAATTTATATGATATTATTTATGGAATAAATTATTTAACCGCATTATTCCTAATTAGGGCAAGCATCTATACAAAGTCTATCATTAATAAAGTAATTATTTTTATATTTTATTTCTCTGCTTCGTTAAGTGTTAATAATTGAGTGTAAAACCTAGGGGTGAGATTAAAACATAAGATTGCAATTTCTATCACGTGATGTATAATTGTACATAAATCCCATTGCCAAATCAAAATTAATCATCTTTGTTTTTGTTATTTGAAAGTTAACGAAATTAACGAAATCGAAATCAAAGGCAAGTTTTTGTTTTTCAGTCTTAGACAGAACAAGATTTGTGTATAATTTATGAGGTACTCTTCCACTCTAAATATTGGTGTTGAACGGAACCTTGGGGTTGCTATTATGGCAATGCGCCTAAAATTATACAGGTGCCACGTTTCCGCTTCAAGTTATCTTGTTGCCTTAGGGATACAATTAGGGGGTACTCTTCCACATTTTTGTGTCGAACGGAACCCTGAGTGTCATTTCTTTTGACGACTCTAACTTGTATAGTGACAACCAAGCAAATCTATACAAATCAAATAATATTAAAACTTTTTATTAACGTCTCAATTATTTCTGTTATCTAGTAAGCTTGTTGATCCGAAAATTTCGACACGGTATGCTTTTTTTGAATACATAATTTTCGCATTCTCGGCGCACGCACTAAATTATATTTATTAATTAGTCTTTTCTTGAAACGAACAGAAATACATAATCTGCAACAAACTGAGTAGGCCCACCGAGTACCTTTTTTGCAGCTACGAGGGTATAATTAATTTCATATTTGCATTGCAGAAAAAACATAAGGTCGAGACCTTGCAAAATGCGAGCGACCAAGTCTTGAATTTTCAAGAAAAATTAACTGAAGAAATGAGAAAGGAGCCTTTATTGGAATCTACAGCTGTACTTGATGAGGGTAATGACGGACAAAGTGTAAAAGACTATTATGAACCATCAGGTTCTGCTAACGAAAGGAAGATAACCAATCCCTTTTTTTCGGTAAGTTCTTGATATAAAGCAATGGCGAGGTCTCGATGATGATGACAAAGATTTTGAGAATTAGCAGAGCTAATTATTTTGCATTTTAATCCTTTAGGACGATGAGGGACAGGTGACCGTTGTTATAAAGAAACGAAGAAAAAGAAATTACCATTCTGGAATAAGGTTAGGATATAATTTAATTTTTATCTCTAACTTTTTACAAGAGGTAAATCGAATTAATTTTTTTAGGGGAATATATTGCCTGACGGTACCGAAATTGAAAAACCGACCCCTCTAAATTTAATACCATCGGATGACGATGAGGATGATGATTTCTCTCAAGAAACTGATGGCGATGATGATGAAGGTATACCTCCAGAAGAATCGTTTACCTCAACCACTGCCTCCGACAGCTCAAGAATTTGGATCTTGCCTTCGGGTCAGAACGTTGGTGAAATCTATGCTAACAAGATATCTGAAAATTCAAGAGTGACCAAAAAAAAAGAAGAAATTAACAGCCACTGAAAAAGCCATATTGCGCTATGGTGCATCGAATATAATTGATTTATCTGCTCACATGAGTTGGTTTTGTGTCGATGATAAGAAGTTCATCGTGAAAAATTACAAATCTATGTTACGAATTCCTGAACTGGCAGTCGAAGAGAAATCATTTGTTTTGAAAATCGAGAATGTACGAGTTTTTATTTTCATAAATTTAACTTGTCTGTCTATATTTATACATATCATTCATTCTTCCTTGTAGATGGTACATGAAGGGAAAGTGAATCAGGCGTATAAATACTGTATGGAAATTCATATTAAGTCAGAAGAAAACAGTTATTTATATAAGATCAGTAAAATAACGGTGACTTGTGAGTTATTTAATTCTACCTAATCTTTATTTTTTTGTGAACATAATTCTTATTATTCAATGTATGCAGCATTTACAAAAGCAAGAACCAAGTGGATATCTTGGATTTTGATTCAAAAAGTACACACACTGAAATCGATGTTATTTTAAAAACCTGCACATATATTGTCGAGGGATTGAGCAAAAAAATCTAAAAATATATTCGAGATGGTTGGTATAAATATTATTTGGTCTGTGATCCATACAATGTAACCATTTTAAAATTTAAAATTTATACATTCAAGGGGAGAATCCTTTTGCCGTTAAGTAGGAGTGTGGACCATAAGAATGGACGTAAATGTGATGTTCAATTTTTATCAATTTCAGGAGTGGATCTTGGAGAGTGGGAGTATTCTGTAAAGGCTGTTGCAACCAAGACCATTGGTGATAGATGCCGTTCCGCTCGAATCAATCAATCAATTTTAAACGGATTACTACAATATAATCTCAATGATGAACAAGTTAAGGGTATCCAAGTGCCTTTTTTGCAGTTTGGTGGCACAAGCGGACAATTGTTAATTGAAGATCTAATGGAAGGATTTTACATTTTTTTCCCGGACCCAGGTTAGAATTACCTACAAAACTTCGGGATATTGAAAACTGAAGACTTCTATCAGTGTCATCAAGTCAGTCATGGTAAGTTTATGATTCCATTCCCGTTATCAGAAAAATTTGTATCACTAATTTATTTTAACACGTTGTGTAGGATATGTATAAAAAAACATGTGAGACCATAGAAAATTTAGAAACAACGCGTCATGAATTTGATGAAATTTTTAGTGAGGATGATATAGTTGATACAACCAAACCCACCCATTATAAATATAAATGTATTTGTAAACCGTGGTGGACTCCGAAAAGTAAAAAGTCAAAATAGATAACGGAAATTCTTTTTGTTATAAAATCATATTTAGTTCGGGGTCAGAAAACTTAAAAACATGAATATGTATTTAGTTACATATTAATTTAGCAATGGCCGAAGTGCTTTATTAAAAATATATAAAAGACGAAATTATGAAGACTGCGTCGCAGATCACATCACCTGACCGTAGGATACATTTTGGTGATTTATGCATGTGACGTAAGCCCCAAGGGAGCAGCTCCATGTGATCGTGGAAAAATGTTTTTGTATCAGCTTTACTAATTATTTATCGCAATAGTTATTTCACGAATCCGTGCATGTGATACATTATATTTTTTAGCTAGATTCAGTAATGCATTTGCTGTAACCCGCCTTCTCGTGAGATTGAAATCTAATAAAAAAAGTTAGATCACCCGTTGTGTTACCATTTAAATTTAGTAAACTTTTTTATGGTTGCCGAAAAAAGATAATTTTCGCAGGATCCTGTCTGTGCATACCAATCCATTTTTGGTAGAAATGATTTAAATTTTAATAAATTAATGAATTCAAAAAAAATTAACTATTCAGAGAAAAGGGGTATGTTTGCATCATTTTCATGTACAAAATTTCTAAAAAAAGTAATAATTTTTCATGGGCTTGAATGCATACAAATGGCATTTTTCGGATGCCTCAGACATTGTTTATCCATATATATGACCTAAAAGAGGCTAATCAGTTGCCCGAATAAAAAAATTAAAATATAGTGAATATAAATTAACTTCCATTGACTACTGTGTTCACAAAAAAAAACATGTCAAAAAAAAATCGGTTTTTCGGCAATTACATAGCGATAAGTTCAGACTGTCAACAAATTGTTACTTTTAATCCAGGTAAAGTTTATTATTACTCATTTATGTCAGTTATTTCTTTTTATCTTTAATAATTTTTTAATAATCTTTAATAAATTTTTAATAAATTATTAATAATTCATAAAATAATAGTGACACACGAATTTAAGTTATATGATATTGATAATTTAAGTTCGAGCAAACGCACTTTTACACTTAAATGTGGGGTTAATGGTAAACACCTTTGCTGGTCTATAGCAATATCTAATTGTATAGACAGTAGTGTAAATGAACGTTTTATAGCACTATCTTGTTTTGAAGCAAGCGAATTCGGTCATTATGAAATATATGATGAGGACGAAAATGACTTAGATAAAAGCCAATATGACATAGAATCTAGCGATAAAGTTAAAAGAAACCAATATGACTTAGAATTTGACGACAAAGTTAATTACCAATATGATGATGACGATATAGACTTAGAATCAGGCGATAAATACCTTCGTCCTCCTCAAACATGGGTTATCTCTACTGCAGATGGGAGTGAAATATATACTTCTTTAGAATATGGTGTTATAAGATTTCTTGAATGTGATTACGGCGATAGTGATGATAATGACAATGATGATAGTGGTAGTGATGACGGTGATTATAATGATAATGGTCAACCGTTAAAATTAAAAAACAAACTAGCAATTGTTATAGTTAATGTGTGGAGGATTTTTAAAGAAATTATAAAGAATAAAAAGAAAACAAAGGCTAAAAAATTTAAATTTTCCCAACAAGTTTCATTTCGACTTTTACGAAATCATTGGCAAAATTCATTAGAGCTCTTACGCACAAGTATCATCAAAAATCATTTTATGATACATTCTTTTAAAGATCGACAACAATTCATTGAAATGTATAGTTTAATTACTGGCAATCTAGAGATGTTATTTAAGCGTCATGAATCTTTGGAAGCCCCCGATATAATTCATGGTTCTCCCATCTTTTCCATCTCTCAAAATGAAAAGATTTTAGCATTTTGTCGGGGAACTGCTAGCATTACATTATACTTTATGGAAAATGGATTGGAAATCGTTACAAAACAATTAGAAAGTCAAAGAGGAATTTATAAAATTGTTGCTATAAATTTTATTGATGATGATAGTAAACTTTTAATAGTTCTTGAAGAAAAAGAAGATCGAAGTCGTAAAATTTCTAAGAATCAAATATTTGTAATATGGGATTTATTTACTACATTTAAAAATTCAATACGTCAAATTGATTATTCTGAAAACAATAAACCTCTAAAAATGGATGTCACGCATAGATTAATGAATACACATGGAAATATGTTTGCAGTTAGAGATAATGGAGAGATTTTTTCAGTTTTAAATCATCCAGATGTGGCTTTAATTAGAAATCCTTCAGTGAAGGCAATGACTAAAATTAATATTATTACGAAGGATCACATATATCATGCAATTTATAATATCGATGGGGAAAGATTTGACGCATCAAAATTAGAAAAGCATCAAATAATTATAAAAAATGTTGAACCATGGCACCCTGGAAAAAATTATTCTCGAATATCAGTTTACTTGGATTCTACTGAAAGTACTCAATTAATTATTTCAAGTAACACTATACAAGTATGGAAATATCGTAATAATAATACTATAGAAAAACGAGATAAACGTCGTGATCGAGTATTAGAATATATCTGGGCTCAAAATAAAGCGATGCATGTTCAAGAACTAAGAATTGGAAAACGAGAATTTATGTTAAAGATCTTAGTACCTTCAACTAAACGTCTCACACCAGAAACAATGACAATACATTGGCCAAATAATGTAAATGTTCTTGAAGGGGCATGTCGAGCCCTTTATCTATTAGGAGAGAAGAAACACATTGTAGCAGGTTATGAAAATGTTAATAAAATTAAATATTTGGTTGAATGTACACAAAGATTAGTACGAAAATATATTACAAAATATGGAATATTTAGATTAACAAGTATTAGATATCCAATTATGGAATGTCTTATCAAAAGTTTTCAAGAAAGTCTAATAAGACATATTTTATTTAAGAAAATTAATAAAAAAAATAGTAATATATACATACCAAGATTATATAAATGGCCAGATGAAGATAATACTAGATCAACAAATGAAATATCAAAGTCAGATTTACATCATGCTATTTTATGTACTCTAAGAAGAGAAAATTCTCCAGTAATTTTAAAATATTTAATAGATTATTATGCTAATAATGCTAAAGAATATAATAATTATGGTTGGATGTTTACAGTAAGCAAGGCAATACCATTACTATATGATTATCAATTAAGTAAGCTAAAGTTTTTACTTTATTTAATTATATTAATTAATTAATCACTTTTAATTGAATTAAATCATTTTAATTCTTCAAAAAAGGGGAATTTGTTCAATATTTATTCAAAAAACCATGTTTTGGAATCACTGAAGCTTATACTCCACCATTGCATATCAATCCCTATGATCAAAAGAAAGGAAATAACACAACTGTGATACATTCTTTGGTAACAAGACCACGTCTTGCATCAAAGTTTCATAAAACACTATGGTTTTTCTTAGAAAACCTATTTAAAAGGTAATTATTCATCATAAATATCATAGGAGGAATTGTGTCATTTTTACTAATTTTCTATTTTTTTTAAAAAAAATGTTATAAGATTGTATTATAGGTTTCAAACCTCACGTCGTGATCGTAAAGTTTATATAGTCCCATTACGTGATTTTACATTATACCCAGTATACCCTAAATATTTTAAAAACCATAGTCAAAAATTTTCAAAATATTTTCGGCTTCTACTTACTCTTTGTCGAATATCTTTGTGGCCACGCAGAAAAGTTATTAATAATACTAAAGAAATGAGTCCTTTCCTTCGTGTTATTCATGAAGAGAATGAGAAAGGTCATGAAATCTATCAAACACCTACAATTATGGCAGTCTTAGATTTTAAATGGCCAGCTGCCCGTCAATATTTTATTCGTCACATCATTTTGTATTTACTATATGTTATTTCGTTTGTTATAACACTTGGTTCATATTCATCAAAAATAACTTATTTATTTAAAATGGAATCAGATATAATATTAAAAATTAGCCTTTTTGTATATTTTTATACTGGATGGTATTTAATTGTTACAGAAATTGTGCAATTAAAAAGAGAAGGATTGAGCAGATATGTGAATATTTATAATATGTTTGACCTAGGATCATTGTTATTACCGTTAGCAAATATAGCAAGTATTTTATATGATTATCATGTATCCATATTACAAAATTCAGTATATAATTTTGTTTTAGCATTTACAGCTTTAGTTATGTGGCTTCAATTGGTAGGTATTTCTTCTCTCTTTTGGATGAAGGAACAATATTATTATTATTTATAATTATTATTTATAATTATTATTTATTCTCTATTCATTAATATTATTTTTTCAATTTTATTTTTTAGTTATTTCTATCGAGATATTTTGATGGTCCAGGACGTTTCATTCATATCATTCAAACTATTTTAAATATTATTTGGCCAATCTTGGCAGTCATGTTTATTGTCGTAGTTGCATTTGGTCACGCTATGTAATTATAATAATTAATGAATTTTTGTTTTCATTATTTTAAATATCACTAATTTATTTATTTTTTATTACCATCATTTCAGGTTCATTCTTCTAAATTATGCGGATGACTTCCAAATTCCTACTTATAAAATTAAAGATGCTTCGAATTCAGACTTATACTCAAATATAACAATTTATCAGAATATTAATAAATTTTCTCGACTTGATAATTATTATTCACATTTCGTCTCATCAGTAGAAGCTGTATTCTTTTGGACCAATGGACGATGGGATCAATTAGACCAATGGAATAGTTATGCTGTAGATGTAATGAGTGTACTAGGAAGTATAATATTGGTGTTAATTTTTCAAAATATGTTGATTGCATTTATGAAGTATATTATCTATATTACTATAAATTATAAATTGTGTAAATTATGGATTATAAATGTTCTCTAAAGTTGTATAATTTTTATTTCTCTTGATTCTCTTAATTCTATAGTGATGCATTTGAACAAGCAAACAAAAACAGTCGTACAGCAGTTTATAGATATCGTATTGAACTTATCGCTGAATATGAAGCTTTAGAAAAACCTTTTGGTTGTGAAAGAGGTAATCCTCGAGACATTTATTATATCCCTAATCCTGATATGATTGATACCTGGATTACGAAAACTAAAAAGGATGATGAGAAACAAAGACGTCTTATGAGTGAGAATTTAGATGAATTATCAGATTTTGATTATGACAATAATGATAATGACAATGATGATGATAATCAAGGTGATAATAAGAATTTGCATGTGAATAAACGTTTTCAGTTTTCAATCCTAAATTTAATTTAAATTTTATTATAAATTTTAGATAATTCAAAAAAATATCTACATATACAAAATGAAGGTCCTTCAAGTACTATGGATTCTATTAAACCTAGTACAATCAAATATACTGGAACAATTAATAAAATTTCATTTATTGATGAAGAAATTTTTTCGTTAAATAAGAAATCACAAAGAAATTCCAAATCAAACAACAAATTATTAAAGAATGTCAGTAATGAACCTTCCGATCCTACAAATGTTGATGATCAATTATCAATGCAAGAAAGATTTAATAACCTGGAAAGTGAAGTTAAGACAAGATTTAATAACCTGGAAAATGAATTTAAGACAAGATTTGATGAATTAGAACAAAATTTAAAAATTATATTGCAAACTTTAAATAATTCCAAATAGGTGTTCAGAAAAAATTTTTAGATTTAATTTTAATTCGAGTGATTCGTCAAAAAAGAAATAGATTTTATGTGAAATTTTATTTATACTCATTAAAAAAAAAGTGGTATTATCTTATCTTTATTTTTTTCTAAGTTATTCTTATTTATTGAATTTATTTCTTAGTATTAGATCGATTACGTTATAGTAAATGAAAAAATTCTTGATTCGCACATAAATTCACTTTTATTAATTTAATTATCAATATTAATGAAAGAAGAGGAATCAATAAATATAATTTATATTTATATTACTTCCTTATCACAACCACCCAAATTATTTTAAACTTTTTTTAAAATATTTATATCCTTCGGGCAAATTTTATTTAAAAAATTTTTTCCAAACAAAGAAATTACATTTGAATATAACTTTTAATATTATGGACTATTCAATTTATTATTATTGTGATCATGATTTTATTTAATTTATTAATCAATGTTATTTATGATTCAAAAGAGAAAAGCTATTAGAAAAACAATAAATTAAAAACAATATAAGTAGTTGCATAAACAAAATTAAAGAAAACTTTTATTCCATTTATTTATTTATTCCATTCAAAAGACTATCTAAGCACTTAACCAGATCTGTTGTGTCGTAATGTGCTTCTTTGGGCATCCCAACAAGTTTTAAAATGCCATCAACAACAACAAAAAAACGGAATGGCCATGGAGCATATAAGTTTAAGAAATTATTATCCATCGTATCTACCAACACAGGAATTTCCAATTGGGTTGCTGTGACCATTTCATGAGCAGCGGTTAAGCGATCTTCTATTGTGAGATGCTCTTTTACAGATACGACATTACCAATAGGCCAAACATCACTGGCATGTGCTTCCCGAATTTGAATCATATAAAAATCTACTTTGGTTCGATATCGCTTAAATACATCATTGAGCACATGAGATATGCATCGGAATAAAGGACAAGTATATGAACCACCAAGAAGAACGAGAGGACGTCTTGGTTGACAAAGTGATCGCAAAGAAATTGTGCGATTATAACCTATCTTGTCTCGAGAAGATTCTAAGAGAATTAATGGGCAATCAGGTGCTGACATTCCTTCTGTAAGATCTCCAAGACGAGCAATGTTATTACGAACATATAATTGTGTAGTTCGAAATTTGGGATCGTCTAAAAAACAATTTAGCATAAATATATATATATATATACTGCATATATAAATATAAATTTATAAAATTGGAAAACGTGATAGAAATGAATTCGCGTTACCTGGATAAAGCTGTGGAGCACGTCGCAATATTTGCACCGCCTCATCCGAATAACCAAATTCTCTAACCAAATCATGTTGCATCTGGTCAGTGACATCCATCCAGTCTTTGCCGCATGTAGGATCGGTTCCAACCTTATGGTATTGTTTTTGTATTTCAGGTGATAATCTTCTCCGTTCCTCCTCACGTAACAGGGCTAATAATTTCTCTTTTGTAGTTGGAAGTTTTGGAGAGGTAAGTTCAGGTTGAGTAAGTGATGGTAATTCATTGAAATCTCGACGACCACTGGTTTCTTGAAACATTCCACCACGTAATCTAAGCGCAAGGTGGAGTGTGTATTCTTTTTGAATGTTATAATCGGATAAGGTGCGACCATTTTCCAATTCTCTTCCAGCAAAAAAGAGTCTTTGATGGTCTGAGATGATATTTTCTTTATCTTGAATTTTAATTTTAACTAGATCTGTGGTATCGCTCGATTCTACCTCTAAGGTAACGGTTTTTCCAGTCAATGTTTTGATAAAAAGCTGCATTTTTAAATTTCAAATATTTCGCAAAAACAAGAGTAAATAAATCAAATCCGTCAATTCCGTTCAAATTTAAATAACTCGTTAATGAAAATAGTAACACCGGGGTTATTTTTAAAAATCCGACGGAAAGTAAATATATTTATCCGAAATTTGTCATTGTGCTACATTTAATTTTTTTCAGGATCAATTTGTTCCTTTGACGATCACCATTTCGTTGCCCATAAAATTGTGATTTTCATTTTTTTTTTTTTGGATTTTTAATAAAATATAGTTCGTCATAAATAAAAAAATTTTTTTTTTCTCACGCGATGTGTATTGTTCTTTATAGATAGAATGATGAGGTTGCATTTTACAATCAGTGCAACTTAATGAACTTCTCACCGAAATTCTATAAAGGAATCAGCGTAAATAAATGAATAAATGAATTGTTATTAAAAAAAAATAGAAAAAGTACGCGAACTATATTTAATTTAAAATGGAATATCGACTTTTCTCTAAAAAGAATCGAAAAATGATATTCTTATCTTCTTGAAATTTGCAAGCCAATAAATTATAAAAAATACAAATTCCGCTTGAAGTAAATTTTTGGTTTTTAAAATTTAATTCTATTCAATGTGATGATAAAAAAAAATGCGAGAAAAAGGTTTATTTTTGAGCTATATGAAAATTTATAAAAAATTTATCTAATTTAAATTCATATTGATTATTTTCAAAATATGGAGTTTTGTTTTACCGATCCATGATGAAATTTTTAGTGCTTGTTCTTTGGTGATAATATTGGTAGAAAAAGGAATTCTAGTTGGAAATGTTGGCCTTAAAATCTTTGAGGTAGTAACACATTCGAAGAAATTGACTTAGTCGGTGTAGAAAATTTATAGTGATGGTTCTTTGTCTTGAGTTTCCTCTTCGCTGGTAAGCATCACAAGATTTGACATTTTTCTTTATGTCTTCTTCCATTTGAGGCCAAAAATATCAGAAAGGAGCTCTTTGGTGAGTAATAGTGGTGTTAAAATGTCTGGAGAAAGGATGGAATGCATAGAAATAAAATGTCTCTCTTTTGCTTGTTTTAATTTTGCAAGTTAGATGCTATGAGTCTTGTATTAATATCTAAAAAAATTGGTGTTCAGGAAGATATTGATATGGATAAATCTTTTTAACTACATCTTCTCCAGAAATACCTAACGTGTGAGAGACATTTTTGCAAAGTTTCTTTTAAGGTTATAAAATCGGCACTAGTCCATTCATCGAGGCTAGTAAGTAAATTAGATTTTCTCCATTGAACTTGAACTATATATTCCCAAATTTTATCTTCTTCTAATTGTAAGTCATCTCTCTTAAGAATAGTGATTAGCATATCTTCCGGGGGAATGAAAATTTTCAGATTCGAAAATAGTATTAGGATACTTGGCAATGATATCATCACAATCTTGAATAATTTAAAGCTTTTGACTTGATAACTTATTCGTTAAACTTGAGCAAAGTTCAGCCTTAACCACGAGACATTATTATTGACAAAATTAGTTGAATATGTTCAACTGATTCATCCAATTCAAGTTCATTAGAAGCAATTAAAAGGTCAAAAATGAACGAATTCTCCAGTTTTTCTAACAAAATCTTTCCACAATAAATATATCCAAATTATGAATTTTATTTAATTATTATAAAATAGTAATTAAATAATTTAAAAAAAATTTACTATTTTATTTTCTAAAAAATTATGTTTCATTTGAACTTACTTGATAATAATATTAAATACTTTAACAGAAATATTTGGCAACTTTATTACTTTGACATGATTTCCATTGAGAGTAATTTCGTCGAATTTCTTTTTAAAATAAGGACTATGGTATTGCAAAATAATTGAATGAACCTTGACTTCTTCACAAACTCAATTGAGGCATCACAATTAACACCACTTTCAAGAAGTCGAGTAAGGTCATTCGATAGACGGTCAGAATTGGACAGTCATTTTTTTTTTTTGCAGAATAAGTAAAAATACACCTTGTGTATATCATTATTATTAGATCGTCCAATCATTTATTGAGAATCTTTGTACATGGTGCATTTTTTTAAAGTAATAACGTTATTGATCGGCAATTTATTAAAAACAAGAAAAATGCGCATTGTCTAAGAACCCTCTTCTGGAAGAATATAATATTAAATTTATTTGAAAAAAATGTAATAATGAAAAGATAATGAATTATATAAAAATTGATATAAAAAAAAAAATTGGATATATTTGTAAAGCAAAATAATGATTAATTCGTGTTTCGCTAGAAACGGAAAGGATTTATAATAGATTTCGGGGGCAACTTTTCACAATTATATATAAAAATAAATTTTTAAATCGCTAAAGGAAAAGGCATATCTCTTTATTTTCTTGATACTGTCATTTGAAACTAAAAATATATTTAAAGCAGAACCATTACTTTTTATGATTTTAATGGGGAAAGTGACTTTTAGAAAATAGTTCTTGTGATATTCTTATTCCGGAACGAGATTATGGTTCTTTTATCGCGAATCACGAATTAAAACATATTCGATATTAAAATAATTTTGAGATTAAAAAAAGAAATAGTAAAGCTCGAATTTATTAATAATGAACCTATTAGCGAGCACAATCCCATTCTAATATATTCTTATTTAAGATGCCTTATTTTGAAACTTTTACAGAAAAAAATTGAAATTATTTTCTTTGTGAAATTTTGAAAACCTCATATTCTTCAACTGAAAATAAAGATTTTTCAGAAGGTGGAAACAAAGTGGGTGATATAAATTCACTTGAACGGATTGCTTTATGATACTCTACGCTCTTCATGCAAAAACAGCCTTTCTCGATTTTCAAATTACCATTTAAATATAAAGCACGGCCAAAACTTAACCCCAATTCACTTGGCAAATTTCTAATAGAAGATCTATAATCAAATGCTTTACTTAAAATGGAATTTTTCATATTTGTAGTCTTTAATGAAAATATGAAACTATCTTTGGTCCTTTTCCATTGATCATTATTATTTTCCCACTCGAGAGGATTATATCCTCCAAGAAGTTCTCCAGTATCTTTAACTTTCAAAATAATAATTGTTTTCGATACTTTATCACATAAATTATAAATAGTTTCAACATCAAATCCGTCTCTAGATCCTCTAACAAGTAATTTAAATTCATATGGATTGTTTTCAGTATATGGGATTTCTTTTCCATCAATCCATGATGAAATTTCTAGTGCATGTTCATTAGTGATAATGCTAGAGGACAAAGGAATTGGAGTAATTCTAGTCGGAAGTGTCGTATTTAAAATATTTCGAGGTGGCAACATAACCGAAGAAATTGGCTTGTTCGGTGTAATAAATTTTATAGTGATATCTGAAAAAAGTCGTTGCTCAAGAAGTTGTTGATATGGATAAATCTTTTCGACTACATCTTCCCCGGAAATGTTAAAATACCTAATGTGTTGGAGACATGGATTCAAAATTTCTTTCAAGGATGAGAAATTAACACTTGTCCATTCACCGACATTAGTAGGTAACGTGGGATTTTTTGCTTTTCCCCATTCAATTACATATTCCCAAATCTTGCCTTCTTCTAATTGTAAGTCATCTCTCTTAAGAATAGAAATTAATACATCTTCAGGGAGAGAATGAAAATTCTCAGATTCGAAAATAACATTAGGATACTTAGTAATGATATCGTCACAGAAGTCTCGAATAATTTTAAAGTTTTTGACTTGATAATTTCGATAAACTCGAGCAAAGTTCAGTCTTAACCATGAAGCATTATTACTGACAAAATTAGTTTGGATATATTCAACTAATTCATCTAATTCAAGTTCATTAGAAGCAACTAATAGGTCAAAAATGATCGAATTTTCCAAATTTTCAAATAAAATTTTTCCACTATAAATATATCTGAACAATATATGAATTTATATTTATTATAAATTTTAATTAATAAATTTATCATTATTATTTCTAAAAATATAATGTTTGAACTTACTTGATAATAATATTAAATACATTAACAGAAATATTTGATAACTTTAATACTTTGACATAATTATCATTGAAAGTAATTTCGTCGAATTTCTTTTTAAAGTAAGGACTACGGGATTGCAAAATAATTGAATGAACCTTAAAAATATTGACTTCTTCGTTACCAACTTCAATTGAGACATCACAGTTAACACCACTTTCAAGAAGTTGAGTTAGGTCGTTTGATAGACGGTCATAAAATTGTGTAGTCATTTTTTCTCAAATAAGAATAAGTACAAAATACGTAATTTAATCATTATACACAATGCACATAATGATTAAATCATCCAATCATTTATTGAGAAAAATTCATATGGTAATTTATTAATTTTTCTTAATTAATTTATTTATACAAAATAAAGAAGTTGGATCTTATTTAAAGATATTAAAAAAGCTTTTAACTCGAAATATTAATCCTCGCACAACAAACTTAATATGTATTTTAAACAAATTCTTGAGAACAGAGAAGATGACAAGTCACAAGATGGGATGAGATGAATTGCATGATAAATTTATGCATGATAAATTTATACATGATAATATTTTACATAAAATATTGTATATTAAATTTCAGTCAAATATTCACCGTGAGAATAAATATTTTTAATATAAATCTCTCTCTCTTTTATTTTATGGTTAAATTTAGTTAGTTTTGTATTGGTCTAAAATCACTTTGTTATTTTCATAATATGATATATGTATGTAAATACACGCCTAAAAATTCCTGATGATGTTATCAGAAAATGAACTTTGTGAGGGTAATATTAGATTGGAATGACAAATAACCAAGTCAACATACCATTAGGTCATTTATCATCACTGCTTCAACAATTGTCGCTTCTGATATAATAATAATAATAAACAACATAATAACCAATTTCATAACTTTACATATCAATCAATAATATTAATGATGATTTCTAAATGTTACAAAATTTGATGTGGATTTTCCGCTCCCGAAATTTTATTGCCTTAAAAATCATTATTCACTTTAATATTTTCAAGGAATGTAATTCATTTGATGACATCAAAGAAGTCATTTGAATATGTTTTGAATAGATGATTACGAAAGATGAAGTATAAATGATATTTTAGTTATATAATTTATAAATTAGAATTCATTAATTTTAATTATATCATTATTAAATATTCATTTTTTTCATTTAATCATTTATCTTATTTCATTTAAATAAATAAAGTTTACAATTTTTTATTTCTCATTAAATATAAATAATATCAATCCTTCAAAATTAAAAATTATCTGAAATCATTTTATTTCTCATTTAAATTTCTTACTTTTTATTTAAAATTTAGAACATAACGATGATAATTTAATACTTACTATTTTATGTTATTGCACGATAAAAAGAGAATACATTTCTTGGTAAATTTCAAAATCTCATATTCCTCAACTGAAAATAAAGTTATAAACAATTCATGACGATAATTTTTGAGAAAAAATTTGTCGAGAATACA
This sequence comes from Diversispora eburnea, assembly GCA_910592015.1. NCBI lineage: Eukaryota > Fungi > Glomeromycota > Glomeromycetes > Diversisporales > Diversisporaceae > Diversispora > Diversispora eburnea. Next base: position 18,610 of record CAJVPK010000281.1, on the reverse strand, counting down.
GAGCATCATTAACATAAATTGTTTAAATTGGATAAAATTAAAGTAAACTGTAATTTATTAATTAAACGAGTATTATTATTTATAATTGTTATACTGTATGTAATGATAGAAATTAAAAGTCTTTATATAACCATATCTTAAACTTATTTTGAGCGGGACACTGAAGAGGTTAATGTTTCCTTATCATTGATATTCGTATCAAAATTTAATTCCTTGCGATGATTTTTTACTAATAATATCTTCTTCGCCATCATTATCATTATGTTCAAGTAAATAAATTGAAATAATTCACAATACGTATCCCATTACAACCGAAAATGAAAATAATAATGTTGTTGTTGATCAAACACGTAATCTGCCATATTTGAATCGAAAAAATCGTGATAAATAATGCACATTTCACTCGAAATACATTATCCTCTAATTTTTCATATAAAATTGCTAATAGAGTTAATCCATCATTATCGTTAACGATCTTCATCACTACCTTATTTCCACGAACATTACTTGATAAGGCATATGAAAGGCGTGATAAACCTTTTAAATTCTCTCTCATCAGAAAAATGAAATTATATCAAAGACGAGGAATGAGATTCATTCTTAATGAATAACTTTGAGGCAATGGATTATTCTATAAATAAATGTGGTTAATAGAAATAAATTAAATTAAATAAAAATAAAATAGAAATAAAATAAAAAATAAAATAAAAATAAAATTTTGCGTTATTTATGTTTTAAAAAAATAATTTTTGTCCACTGTCCCTTGACAATATTGCCTCGAGGTATTTCTTGTCCTTCAATTATTCCTTTAAACTCCTCAAATGATTTAGAATAACCATTACCACTATTGTCACAGATTTATGTGGGCAGTAACCGAACTTGGGTAAGAAGTGACATTACATTATTAAACAATAAGTTTTAAAGTCTAGATTTTTGTTTAAACAATAATGATGTGAATTTAATTTTTGAATTTTCTTCAAATTGTGAAAATTCAATATTAACAAATGATAACAATAACTCAATAAATACCACGATTACATAACATAATATGTAGAGCCATGTTGGCTTCACGTATATGAACTTTGTGGTTATTGTTTTTGGCATTTTTTTTTCGCGAAAAGGAAAGGAAAAAAATAGGGTAAAGATTCTGATTTCAGAAAATCTTTAGGTGTCGAACAACAATAGCATTATATTTGATAATAGTATTGATAGTAGTAGTATAGCATGATTCTAGATAGATAAGACTTATATTAATTATTACCACCAAATTTTATTCCTTGTTTTAACTTGGAACAATACAATAGCATTTCGAAAGGGAACTATAGATTCTAAACGATTCAATCGTAAATGATTATTATTACAATAATATGATGATATCGTTACTTTGCTATTTTACATACAATAGTTATTATTTAATACAATAATTATTATTTAATGAATCATTGCTAAATTTGTCTCTCACTATCATTATTATTATTGTTGTTTTATTTTTTTTATTCTCAAATATGGTAAAAAACTTAAAAACTATAACATTTGTATTTACTTAACCTTACCTTATTCTTCCTTCTTATTTTAAAAAAATCATAAGTATTATTTTAAAAGATATTAATCAATTGAATTGTATGCAAATTTTCACCTGCGTTAAGATACATAATCTTGAAGATTTTTCGAAAAAAAGAATCGAATAAAACCCGTTAAATGTTTTTATTTCAAACTTTAAATTGGATAAATTGATAAGTGTAGATTGTATTAATTATTATTATTGTTTATAATCGTTATGTGATGATATAAGAATAATGACAAAGATGATGATAGAATTAAAGAATGATATTCATTCTTAGCGCATAACTTTGAGCCAATAGATTATTCTATAAATAAATATTATTAATAGAAATAAATAAAATAAATAAAAAATAAATAATAAACATAATTTAATAAAAAATATAAATTATAAAAATTAATAATAATTAAATAATAAATAATAAAAAATCATTATCGGAATCGCTGCACCAATAACTAAAGCAGTTTTCTTATTAACTTCATTTGAATCATGATTTAAAAGTGAAATAATAAATTCCAATCCATCACTTTTAGATAATTTAATACCAAAATCCAGGTTCATTGATAGTTTCTTCTAATCCGGTAATATCTTTGTTAAAGATTGTTGCGATGATGATGATGATTGAGAAAAATATTATCAAAGAGTAAAAGATCCGATTGTGAAATAAGATTCTTTTCTTTATGTCGTTGTGGTGATGGCAATGGTTGGAGTTGTGGTATCTTTTGAATAATTGGTAATGAATAATTATAATTCATATTCTTCGTTCGATTTCCATACCTATCTCTATTCTCATTATTGTTATATTATTATTATTATCAAGATTCAATGTATCATGTTATTAATTAATGATTCTTTTAATAATTCTTGTAATAATTCTTTGTTGATATATCGCAATAACTTTGGAAAATGTTTCATCATCATCACCCTCCTCAAAAGAACAACTTCCGATAATAATATTGAATCATTGGGATTCAAAAGAGCTAAAGATATTATGTAATAAATAATCAAACATAATAAATAATTAATCATAATGTATTATAAATATGATTTACAAGTGTCGATGTACCCCGAGATATTTTTTGTCTTTCAAATATTTCTTTAAACTCTTCAGTTGCTTAGAACAATTACAACCGTTGTCACGGATTTCTGCGGTGACAATACAAATTAATAAATAAATTAATATATAAATTAATAGAACCATAAGTTTTGGATGTCATGCGGATTTTTTTTTTTGTTTACTAATAATGATTTTAATTATATTAATCAAATTTCTTTGAATTGTCGTCGGGACAAAAAAAAAAACGGGAATCAAAAAATCATGTTCAATTTTATTACAAATCACATGATATTTAAAAGCTAACTTTATTAATAAAAATTATTTAAAATACGGAAATTGATTTTAAAACGGTTGTGAAACATTCACAAGATCATTCAGATTTCACTTCTCTATGTATCATTATTCATAAGACGTTTTTTATTTAAAACAGACACATCGTGGGAATTTATTGTGATTGGAAAGGCGTAAGTAAGCACAAAGGTTGTCATACGTAGCCATAAAAGTAGTAATCATTATTTGTTAAGGTGGTACGGATCTGATCTTTTATAACTCAATTATTAAGGTCTTTAGGCGTCAGATCAATGTTATAATTTAAGTGTGACACAATATATTTGTTCCAAGAAATTATTCACATATATTAAAACGTCGATTGTGCAGTCATTTCACTAATAATAAAAAATGATTTTTAAATTTTTTAAATTTTTTGATAAATTATCCCAAGATTTTTCACAACTTCTTGATGACAAAAAAGACTATAATGTCATCATCGAAGTTGATAAAGAAAAAAATAAGAAAACTTTTACTGCACATTCAGTTGTCTTACGTTATCGTTCATCCTACTTTGAGAAAGAATTAGAGAATGCTACTACGAATAAAAATCACTTCAAAACTATTATTAAACCCAATCTTTCTTCTCAAATATTTGAAATTATTCTTAAGTAAAAAAGAAAAAATAAATAATTTTTACATTAAATATTAAATTAATTATATTGTGGTTCGATATTAATATAATAAATGTATTTTTATTTTAGATATATCTATGGCGGAATTGTCGATATTGAAAATACGGATACCGAAACCGTTTATCAATTAATGGTCAGTGCTAATGAATTAGAACTTAAAGAACTATCAGATGAATTAGAAAGATTCCTTATTGAATCCAAGTCTTCTTGGTTAAGAACTCATTTTTCCTTCGTTTATCATTCGATCTTTGATAATAATGAATTTCAAGGTTTGAAAAAATTCTATAATGATATTATTGTAAAACAACCAAAATTGATTTTTGAAGCCAAAGATTTAACTTCGCTTCGAGAAACGGCATTGATTTCTATTTTAAAAAGAGATGACTTGAAAGTTAAAGAAATTAAAGTTTGGGATTACGTTATTAAATGGGGAATCGCACAAAATCCTACTTTACCCACTGATTTGGAAGAATGGTCTAATAAAAATTTTAAGGCTTTGAAAATAACTCTACGACAATGTTTACCGCTTATCCGATATTTCCATATTTCTAGTGAAGATATTTGGGAGACTGTGAAACCCTACGAAAAAATCCTCGAAAAACAGCTCTGGGATGACATAATCCAACGTCAGATGTTCCCAAATAAACCTGTTAAATCACTTGTTCTGCCAGCAAGAATCATTGAATTACCTTCAAGAACTATTTCAACCTCCAAATTTCCATTATCAACTATAATTAACAAAGAACATGTTGCAGTACTTTCATCATGGATTGATCGAAAATCAACTACTTATTCTTTGGAAAATATACCTTACGAATTTCAATTAATTCTTCGAGGAAGTAGAAATGGTTTTCGTCCCGAAACATTTTGGGAGATGTGTAATGGACATGCTGGTACAATTCTGGTTTTAAAAATTGCGGGAACTGGTGAAATAGTCGGTGGTTATAATTCTTTAGCTTGGGATAATTCAATAAGGGGTGCTCAGATGAAAACAAACGATAGCTTCATTTTTTCATTGAAAAATGGGAATATTCAAAATTTAATTCTCAGCCGAGTTGTAGATAGTAGTGGAGCTCTATATTATCATCGGTCTCATAATACGCATGGTCCAATGTTTGGTAATTTTGAACTTATGATGAGTTCAAATGTTTCTGAATTTTCTCAAGATAAATTATGTTGTTGTTGTCATGATCCGAATTATAAAACCTTTTATGAAAAACCTATTAGAACTACTAATGAATATTTTTCTATTGTAGATTATGAAGTATTTAAGATTATTAAAAAACCAATTCAAACCTTGTACAATTAGATAATATAATCTCATTATTTAATAGTTTATATAAATATTTTTTATTATTATATTTTGTATTTTAATAACAAAATCTATTTATTATATAAATAATTATTTAATTAAAATTGAAAATTACACCGTGAATATATATCATTTCATCATCTCGATATTGATCTTAGAGTTGGTAGTTAGTCGAAAATTTTATTTTGACAAATGCTTAGGCAAATTACAATCGAAATATATTTTTGACAATGGCTCTAATAAAATGTCTAAATGTTTTCAAAATTTCTAAATGTTGTCGAAATGTCTAAATATGATTTTATATATGATATATAATATATTCTTTTTTTTAATACAAATTTATCATGTTACATCTTGTTATAATTATAAAAGATTTATGTTAATAAAAAATCGTGGGAATTTAGGTGCTACAATAATTGCCTTTTTATCTAGCTTGTTTAATTAAGTGATACAATTGCCTTTTATTTATCAGTTTTTATTTAATTATTATTACTTGATATGATACAGTACAATCTATCAAAATAATCACATCGCGTAATTATTTTATAATTATAATAAAGAAAATTTCATATAAAATTCTTGCTTATTTTTTTTTTGTCATTTTCTTCTCACTTTCGAAAATTTCCAAAATTTCTTTTTTACTTGAAACTTACTTTTTTTTTTAAAAGACCTTTAATAAATTAAATATAACAAGAACTTGTAACTATGATAAAAATTTATAACCATAACTTAACATTTTCACATAATATAGAATTTGTTTACCAATGTAAAGTATCAATTGTTGAAATATAATATAAAAGCTAATATTATAGGTATGAAAATATGCCATTGGCTATCTTGCTAAAAACCAAGTAATTTTTTGAAAAGGTGAATTTGAAAAAAATGTAATTTAATAATTTGAATACTCTTAAAGATAGTTGTCATCTAATGACTATAAAAAGATGAAATTTAATTCATTAGATTCGTCTCATCAAGGCGCATATTTTTTATGCAGCTTCAGATTCTATATTACCAATAAAAATAAATATACACTTATCATCATTATATGAGCTTTTGCAGTGGATCACGAATTAAGTCATTGACTTATTTACACTTCGATTTAACATGCATGTTAGAAGCCAATAGATTTTTCAAATATATAATCTTAGCTTTATTGTGTAATTTTTCCAAACAAATATTTCATAGGATTTTTGGCGATAGAACTCAATAATTTAAATTCTTTGTCTGTGAGTTTCTTTTCATCAAATATGGTGGAGAGATGATTGATTTCTTGATGGGTCTTCACTTTTACAGATGTAAAAGTTGAAGAGCATAGGTTTCCTTACTATGTTTATAAAAGAACCATTGTACAGGTTATCCGAAGAAAAGATCTTGGAGCATAATATCTCACAAAGCTTCTGAAATATGGAAAATGATAAAGAAGATATTTTTTTTTGAATTTCTATATTTAGAATCTGCTTAATTAACATTATTTTATTTATTAAACTCAAGTATTATATTTTCTATATTTGCTTACTTTTTAACTTATCATTACATGTTCGTTTTTTAAATTTTAAAGAGTTTATTTTATTTTTATAAGTTTCGGATATTGAATATAAGCTCACAGCTTATTCAAATAAGCTCATGGCTTTCAACATGAAATTAGATAACAGCTTATTCAGCATGCAATGAGATAAGCTCACAGCATATCTAAGATATGCTCGTTCCATTATTTATAAAAACTTAGCATATAAAATTTTATTTCTATGACTTCACATATAATTTACAAAACTTAGAGCAATTTTTTACTAAGGTATTTCTATGATAAATAAAAAGATCATGTTCTTAATTACAAAATGATATACGTTATATCTTTGTAGCTTCAATATTCATCAAGTTATTAAAGTTCAAATTCAAAGTATTAAAAAAATATCTGAAATCTTTTTATAATTATTACATGATAAACTTTTATTTATTAATTAATACTAAAACTACTACTAATTAAAAATAAAGATATAGATGAAATATGTCTTTTGTAAAAGTTTCAAACGCTTTATGCAAAAAATTAAGCATTAAATATATGAAATTATAAGAAAAGTATATATTTAATTACTAATTTTAATGTAATAAGTTTAAAAATTTATCAACAGATGTATTTATTAATATCTTTATATTTACTTAACAGCAGTTTCAATGTTGTAAATTAAAAAAAAAGTTTTTTATATAGCAACTAATATAGTAATAATAGAAAAGAATTTAAAAGTTTAAAAACATCTGTATAATTATTTAAAGCATTTTTTAAAAAAAAATTTCTATTATTATTATATTAGTTGCTACATAATAAGCTTTTTTATTTAATAATATAACATTGAAACTGCTGTTAAGTAAACATAATGATATTAAAAAAATAGATCTTTTGATAAATTTTCAAACTTAGTACACTAAAATTAATTAAATATATCATTTATTTAATGCTTAATTTTAGCATAAAGTGCTTGAACTTTTACAAAAGAAATATTTTATCTATATCTTTTATTTTTATTTAGTAGTAGTTTTAGTACTAAATTATTAAATAAAAAAGTTTATTACATAGTAATAATAAAAAGATTTCAAATATTTTTGTAATACTTGACTTTAAACTTGATGAATATTGATGCTACAAAGATAAAACGTATATCATTTTATAACCAAGAACAAGATATTTCCATTTATCTTTGAAATACCTTAGTAAAAAAGTGCTCTAAGTTTTGTAAATATAAGTGAAGTCATAGAAATATAATTTTATATACAAAAGTTTTTATAAATAATGAAATGAGAATATCTTAGATATGCTATGAGCTTATCTAATTACATGTTGAATAAGTCATGAGCTTATTTGAATAAGTCGTAAGCTTATTTGAATAAGCTGTGAGCTTATTTCATTACATGTTGAATAAGCTGTTGAGTTTATCTAATTACATGTTGAATAAGTTGTAAGCTTATCCAGAATTATAATTGAATAAGCTTATCCATAATTATATGTGAATAAGCTTATCCAGAATTATATATCGATAAGCTTGTCCACAATTTATATGTGGATAAGCTTATCCATAATTATATATCGATAAGCTTGTCCAGGAATATTCATGCAAATATCCTGATAGAAAAGATTCTAATGTTCTGTGGCATCACATTTTGGTAGATCAAAAATTTTAAATGATTATGATAATAGACAATTAGTAAAAATAGTTAAGGATAACGATAATAAAAAACATTAGAAGAAATAACTGAAAGAATACAGTATTGAATATTCAATATAAAGTTGAATGATTGAATAACTAAAACCTACATATTTAAAATCAATTTGAGTCAAAGAAAATTGAAAGATAATCTTTTTTAAAAAAGTTTAAATCCAAGAAATTAAATAATGACTTCACTTGCACAAACCATAATAGATAAATAAATAAATATAAAAGAATGTAGTAGTTTATCCATCTATTTTACGTTGGAATCCTGAAAGTAAAGAATTCCTTCCTTTTCATATTTTCATTATTTTCATAATATAATTCTTGATTTCTTCAGCAGTAATTACTTAAAACGAATAACGAGAATGCGAATATCCTCACAATATATTTAGCTTTTTGCATGAAGAATAAATAAATAATAAACTCTGCAGTGTAAAATTAAAACGGAAAGTATAATCGTCGTTGTGAGTAAACAAACTTCTATAATGGAACGATAATGATGATGGTGATTATGATTTTTATTGTAGCGTTCCACGCCCCATTTTATTTTATAATATTTTAATTGGTTTATAAATCCTTGAAACATTTTTTATAAATGAGAAAGAGTAGTGTAACTGTTTCAACGAACGCCACTTTTAGAAAGATGATGTAATGTGTGCTCAAATGATCAATCATAAAAATTGATTTAAATTTTTTTCGTGGTATAGAAATTTGGAAACTTACGAGCCTATCCTTAATCTACATAAATTATATACAAAAATAAATATTATTATTTTTTTTTTTTTATAATATTTATATCGAAGAAAGGTCTTTTTGGATTTATAGGATTTAATTATTAATTGATGTCAGCGAATTTTTTAATTTTCATATTTATTTACAGATTAGTTTTGTAAAATAAACGCGTTTGTATATCATTAATGATCATAATATATATCTAAAATTATTTAAAAAGAATATCGACATAATGCGTTTTAAAAATTATTATTTCGTATTTCGTCTATTTCGATGTCATGTGGATAATGGTAATAACAATTCATTTTCTCAGATGTCGTATAAGTGACAAAGATATTTAGATGGATAAATCAGCGCCATTTTGATTATTGATATTATTTGAAACAATGTAATTATGAATTATGGTCGGTAAAGATTTGTACCTCGAAAAAAAAAGATAAAACTAGTTTATATCAAAATCCGTGTAACTAAGATCTGTAATCTAAAATTCACAAGTTAATAGATAAGATTAAAAGGCATCTACTGTTAAAATCTTTTTCTTTCCTGATCTTCCTTTGTCCTTAAAATGAAACGGTGCACCACTCACCGATAATAAAAAAATATGATGACTAACGTTTAGAATTACATTTTTGACCATCAAACACTCACATTATGCAAGCGATTTGATGAATATTGGGTGTTACTGAGAGCGACTGAAATATGCGTAATAATGATATGTTTTCGCCACAAAAAAGTCTTCAGCCTAAATTTGAACTTAATGAAAATGTTGCAAGTTTTTTGCGAATAAAAATTTTTAAATGCCAACAAGACGGGAGAGCAAATTTCTACACCTATTTCTTGTCAGTTTCTTTCTGAAAAAGGGTAAACAGTAACCAAATGGAAGCTTCTTCAAATTTTTGCATCAGCTAGGCTATTATTGGCAAGGAGAACGAAGAAGTATTCATCAAATAATGTTGCATTACGTTGTCGTTATCTTCGCTTTCGTTTTGATAACATGGAGGGAAAAAATGATATTCCACATTATCCAGAAGTCTTTCTTGACAATTAATATTGCCACTTGCATCATACTTCGCATAACACGCGGATTCTTCACTTAGGCGTTGTATTAACACCGGATGGTCCATTGATTGTAATTTTCGGAGCAATTATTGTTTCCAGAATTAGTCACATAACAAGTTATATGGTACTTATGCCATATTCTGTTCATATTTGGGATCTAACAATTAAACCTCCAGGAACTTGAGGGCGAAAACGAAAGAATGTTGAAGAATCGAATGATTTGCCAGAAATTGTTAAAGGTACCAATATAACTCCAATCAGGTGGACTATCATGGAAATTTCAATGCAGAAATTTTTTTCAAATTTTTGCAAACAATTTGTGAAAAATATGGGTCAGTAATCATTCACATGGTTATCATAAACAGTGAATTGAACAAAAAAGAAATAACTGATTGGCTAACTAATCACAATATTATTTTTTCCAATGAATTACGAAGGCCAGAGCTTTTAGAACTAGTTCAGCTAGGCAAAGAGAATGTTCATATTCTTGTGTTGAAATAGCAAAAAAAAAATATAATCATCAAATTTTTTTTTACACCTTCTTATCATTACGAACTTCAATCAATCAAAGGTACTGTATTTAGACCAGTGTTGGCCTATGACCTATTATGACTACTGATTAACCATAGTTATGGCCATATGACCCATTATGGCCTATAGTAAATTATGAACTTTTATGGCCTGTCAATAATAAATATGACCTAAAATGTCCATCACTGATTTAGACAGTGATAAAGGTGGAGTTGCAAGATCAGGTCCACATCCAGATCTTTTTTTTTATTAGAAACCCATTATTAGATGCATTTTAAAAAAAATTACTTCACAATTTATAATTGGGGTTTGGAAAAAAAAGCATTTATACAGCAAAAGAATATCTTATATCTGATGGAGAGGTGCAATTAATTGATGAAGAATTTGATGATTATGACAACTTGATGATGATGATTAGTTTAATAATAAATTTATATTTTCATATTTCGGAATTTGTAATGATATAATTTGAATTTTTTTAAAAAAAGGTTACTTAATTAAAAAAATTTTTATTGATTTTTTTTGAGGTATAAATCTTTTTGCACCGGACCATGTATAAAAATAAATATAAAAAAAATGGTTATCTTTGCAAAGTAAAATAATAATCTACAGCTACTCAATAATGATTAAAATATCCGACATTAAATCGATATTGTTGATCGGATTGATTAAAAAAAGAAAATATTAAAGTACAGAATGAGCTTAAATTTAATGGATTTATAATAAATGAACTTATTAGCAAATGACCATTCTTCTAATGCTGTATATTCTTCTCAAAGAATATTTTTTAAAAAAAAGAAAGAATGCTTTCTTTGAAATCAACAAATACAACCGAAATTATTTTGGTGAAATTTTGAAAACCTCATATTCTTTAGCTGAAAATAAAAATTTTTCAGAAGCTTTGTAATGAGGTGATATAAATTCACTAGAACGAATTGGTTTAGGATACTCGCCACTCTTCGAGCAATAACATCTTTTCTCAGTTCTCAAATTGCCTATTAAGCGTAAAGCACCGCCAAAACCCAACGTTGATTCACTAGCAAAATTACTAATTGAAGAATAAGCATTATTTGCTCTACTTAAAATGGAATTTTTCATAATTACAGTCTTTAATGAAAATAAAAAAATTTTTTTGGTCTTTTTATAGTGATTATTATTATTATTTTCCCACACGAGAGGATTGTACCCTCCCAGAATTTCTCCAGTACCCTCAACTTCCAAAATAATAATTGTTTTAGATACTTCATCACAAATATTAAAAATAGTATTAACGTCAAACCCATCTCTAGATCCTCTAACAAGCAATTTAAATTCATATGGATTGTTCTCAATATATGGAATTTCTTTTTTATCAATCCATGATGAAATTTCTAGTGCATGTTCATTAGTGATAATATTAGAAGGCAGACTAATTCTGTTGGAAGTGTTGTATTTAAAATATTTCGTGGTGGTAATATGATCGAAGAAATTGGCTTGGTTGGTGTAATAAATTTTATATTGATATCTGAAAAGAGCTGATGTCCAAGAAGTTGTTGATATGGATAAATCTTTTCTATAACATCTTCATTGGAAAAACTGAAAAATCTAATGTGTGGGAGGCATCCTTTCAAAGTTTCCTTTAAAGTTAAGAAATTATCGCTCGTCCATTTATCGAGATTAGTAGGTAAAGTGGGATTTTTTTCTTTCCCCATTCAATTACATATTCCCAAATCTTTCCTTCATATAATTGTAAGTCATCCTGTTTAAGAATAGAAATTAATGAATCTTCAGGGAGAGAATGAAAGTTTTCAGACTCAAAGATAGTATTAGGATACTTGGTAACAAAATTATTACAAAAGTTTCGAAGAATTTTAAAGTTTTTGACTTGATAACTTGTTCGATAAATTTGAGCAAATTTTAGCCTTAACCAAGGAGCTCAATTGTCAATAAGATGAGATTGGAGATATTCAATTAATTCATCTAGTTCAAGTTCATTAGATGCAATCAAAAGATCAAAGATAACTGAATTTTCCAATTTTTCTAACGAAAATTTTCCACTATAAATATATCTAAATGATATATGAAATTCATTATTATAAAATAATGATCAAATTAATTTAAATAATTTATTATCATTGTGAACTTACTTGATTATTACATTAAATACTTTAACAGAAATATTTGGTAACTTTAATACTTCGACATGATTTTCATTGAAAGTAATTTCATCGAATTTCTTTTTAAAGTAAGGGCTACGGGATTTTAAAATAATTGAATGAACCTTATAAATATTGCCAAGAGTGACTTCTTCTTCACCAACAAGTTCAATCGAAACATCACAATTAACACCACTTTCAAGAAGTTGAGTAAGGTCGTTTGATAGACGGTCATAAAATTGAGTAGTCATTTTTTCATAAGTACAGAATAAAAAATTTCATTTGTGTATCAATATCATTAAATTATCCAATTATTTATTGAGAACACGAATTATGTACTTGCTAACCTTACACGGTAATGATGTATACATAATCTTATATGTAACTTGTTAACCTTACACAGTAACGATATAAGCATACTTATATACTCTTTAGACTTTTTAGGATTATATATGTACATAAGTGAATCTTTTACTATACGTTTAAAATCTAACTTTCATATAAAGTATATACTGTTACTGTATATGGGTATTTGATAGTATTTTAAATATTATTATTAAAACCTAACTCACCCACGGTAATTTATATTATCTTTTTATTTGTAACAAGGATTTAGGTTAGGGCGTTTTATTAGAAAGTATTTTTATATATAATCCATAGAATTATATGCTGATGACAATATTATTTTAGATTCTCATGGAGTGACACTTACTAGCATTCATCTCTCATTTCATGATTATTTATAATTAATTTAATTTAATTTGTTTTGACTTTGGATTTTTTTTTAATTAGGCGATGGTGATTATGATAATTTGGATATATCTAATTATAATTTACTTTATTAGCATTCTACTTATTAAATTATAAAGCATTTAGTATAGATTAATTAAATTTTTTTTTATTAAAAAAAAAAAACACGCTTTGATTTGAGAAAAACACTTACACTATACGTCTTTTCCTGAGTAGGAAAAATCGCATTCTTTTCCTTGAAAAGAAAATATGAAATAATATTGCAAGTCATTATTTTAAAAAAATTAGCATTTTTTTTTTGTTTTTATACAAGAAATTAACTTGACGTGATTTTATATTTGTTTAACTTGAAAATTCCTAAAGTTACCAATTTCGGTTATGCAGACCGATTGATAAATATAATTAAGGCAAGGTATAGTTAATTACCTTTGTCATTTAAACCTATATTCTGGTAATCTTGGTTACTCAATTCTGCATATTAATTCTGAAACGTAAATTCCGTACTTATCATTTTTTTTATAAAAAAATAAAACTTCTACCTTACATACTATAAACGAACAGAAAATGTTTCTCGTGTGCCAAGAATGCAATCAAGAATGTAATGAAAGATATGAATATGATGATCATTGGTGCGAAGTGTGCAACCCAATGCATTTCAAAAATGATTTTGATAAATGGACAAGTGGAAATGACACAATAGATAAATTTATTCAACATATCAACTAAATGCTGATAATAGAATGGATAGCTTATAATAGATTCCAGGATATTAAACAAATAGTAAAAGGTGGTTATGGTACTATTAATTATGTTAACTGGATGTTAAAAATTGGGTTATTGAAGATCGACAATGGAAAAGGGTAGGTCAATGTAAAGTGCATTAAAAAAGTTTGATGATATTGTAAATATAAATGAAGATTTTTAAATGTGGTATAATAATATTTTAAATTAATAATTAATTTGAAATATATTATAATTTAAAGAATATGTCATTTGGATGGCATTTCTATCGAGAACAAATGACTTTGATACCCCATCAGTTTATTTTATGGAACGAATATATGATGGTTTTACAATATTTCGACATTAGTCTTAGAAATGATTTAAATAATAATTTTAATTATATCGATTGGTCACTTAACTTAGATCATTTATCGAAATTATCCAAAGAATTTTCAAAAATTCATAAATTAGATATAGTTCACCTTACATCCGGAATATTTTAAAATTTGAGTCTGATTCAGATGTGTACATATCAGATTTTGGATTGAGTAAATTAATTACAGAAAAAATAAAAATTTCCCAAAAGAATACCATTTCTGGAGTATAGCTCCTGAAGTTTTAAGTGGGGAAGAATATACAAAAGCTGCTGATGTCTATTCATTTGCATTTGTTGCTTATGAAATAATCATTAATGTTGTACTGCATGATAAAGATTTGTCTTTTAAAATATGTAATGGTATTCGAACAAAAAATTCCATTTCACACACCTAAATTAACTACACAAATAATTATGAGATGTCGAGATGCTTGAATTATACATCGACCCACTTTTGCTGTACATAATTCGCAACTGTCAGTAAGCAGGTTTAGATCGACTGATTGCCTGATCTTGCTATGTTGCGAGGATAAAAGTGTTGTTAGTAAGCAGGTTTAGATCAACTAATTGTCTGTTCTTACTACGTCGCGAGGACAAAAGTATAGCAAGTAAAATGTTGCGTCACGAAATAAAGTTCAAGACTGATTGGCGAAACTTTCCACCTCATTCTGTACAGACCTTGACAATATGTTACACATAAGTAAAAAATTTCAGACAAATTTGCCTGCAATTGCTTACCGTTTAAGGGATAAGTATCCTCAAGAATTTATTATAAAGATTCTCGAAACTGCCAATATAAATTTTAGAAATATTTATCTAGATTTATATTCCACAAATCCATTTGATACATTTTCAGCAATTTTTATTTAAAAAGATTATTGAATTGACTTTATATAATTTGCTTCTGAACAATATTAATAATGATGATTTTCATTTGGCTTCGGAAAAAGATTGATGCAAATAAATTATTATTAAATTATTCAATTATTTTAAACTAATACTAATACAAAATTATCAAATATGTTCTACCTTTCAACTTGTAGGACCATTATAAGACATAAATCAGTCTAGGTTATTAAAAAGCGAAAAAAATTTGCTTGGTAGTTACATTGGTTTTTTATTTTTAATTAAAAAAAAAATCTTTGCCATTTTTTTAATCGGCTAAAAAAATATCCTATTTGGTATCGACTTGGCCGATTCTCAAAAAATCTGCCGACCAAGTCGACTAAATCGGCTAAGTCCTTTCGGCATAGAACACTATTGGTAACACTACATTAGAGTAGTTACACATTGATCATAAACATAAATATTACATAAATGATACTTATTTCTATATTTTCTTGGCAAAAAAAAAAATGGCGGCAAATAAAATTCCTACAGAAATAGTAATTAAAATTTTAAATAATGTTCAATCTTCTCGGGATTTACACTCATCATTATTAGTTAACCGAATCTGGTGTAAAGTTACTATACCCATACTTTGGGAATTACCTTTTGGTCAAGATTGTAGTGCCGATAATAAGCAGAAGTTGAGAAAGAAAGCATTATGTATTCGAACTTATATATCGTGTATGGATACTCAAGCTAGAACTTTACTCGCGCAAAATGGATTTTATTTATTATCGTCACCACCTCAGGCTACTTTTGATTATCCATCATTTACTCATAAATTTATAATTAATAATTTAGTATATTTTCTTTCCAAATATTCATCTAAAAAAAGTCTTAGTCGACAAATATTATTTCTTGAGATATTCAAATTAATAATGAATCGTTGTAAATTCGTAGATTCTTTCAAAATAACGAAAGTTCCCATGAATAAGCCTCTACGTTATAGTGATTTAATTGGTTCAATTCTCAAATTGCCTGGTGTCTCAAAAGTATTTAGAAAATTAGAAAGTTTTACTTCGACAATAAGAAGAGATCTTGGTCTTATTGGACTATATGAATCATTAACATTAATTTGTGATAACATTTTAAATATGGATTTATATTTTGATTCATTTCCTCAAGATCAATTAACAAAACTTATTAGTGTTCAAAAACGGTTAGAAAATTTATCAATTGTTGTTGGATTTTATAGCCAATTTCCTAACTCTTTATTTTTTGAGGCTATCATTAGTCAAAAAGAAACGTTGAAAAGTCTTCGTTTAGAATCAGTAAATTTTTTTCATTTCAAGGGAAATTCGGCCTCAATTGGACAATTTATTTCACTTCAAGATCTTTACATTAAAAATTGTTCTGAATTATATGACTCGAAATATTTATTCTTGGCTTCATCATTTCCTCATTTAATTAGTTTTCGTTTTATTTATTCGGTTTATTTATACGATGAGTATCCACAAGAATTTATTGTAAAAATTCTCGAAACGGCCAATGAAAATTTAAAAAATATTTGTCTAGATTTATTTACCGGAATTGCATTTGATGTATTTTCGGCAATTTTAATTTATTGTACAAAGATTACCGAATTATCTTTACGGAATTTAAGTTTTGATCAAGTATTAGCAATATTTAATAATAATTTTAATGAATTAAGGATATTTTCATTTGGTTGTGGAGAAGAAGTGGATGCTAATGAATTATTATGCCAAATGGCCGAAAATGTACCAGAATCACTTGAAACCATTGAAATTAAAATACGGATATTTAGTGCTGATAGTTTTAGAAAATTCATTGAAGGGTGGTGTTGTAAAGGAGGAGGAGGAAGTAAAAAGATTATTGTAAGACGTACTTCGTTCTTATTTGAATTAAGTGAAGAACACTTTAAAGTTACTGAAGAATATGGAGTGGATTTCAAATTGATGTAGAAAAAATCTGAAATATTTTCATGTTGAATAATGTATCTGATGTTGTTCTTCTCATATGAATATTTTGTTTATAAGAAAATAGATTAGTATTTGATTTCATCCTTTTAAATATATTTCGAATTTAGAATTAAAAAAATTATTCTAAGTTTTAGCAGTTGAAAACCCAGAATCACAGATTTGTAATAAAAATTACTCAAATATCTAAAGAGTAATTTTTTTAAAAAATAATTTAGATCGAAATATATAAACATAAGAAATAAAAAGGAATGCAAAGGATTTCAAATAATATTTTATTGATTGCTCACTCATCAGAATAAATAAAAATTAATTTTTATTTTCGCGCGATGTGATATTCGATTTTCAATTCGAATAAATACTTATTATTTTTTAGCGGTGTAGCTTTAATAATTAAAAACTAATTTGTGAGTTTAACGTTCTATAATTCCGAAAAAAAAGAAAACTGCTGTCCAAAATGTCATGGTATTTACTCTAACGAAATAAAGCGCATCTGAAACTTTCAGCCAAAATTTGTTGAAAAAAAAAATCGAAAATGAATTTATTATTTTTCCTTTAATGATTCATAATTTC
The DNA here is from genome assembly GCA_910592015.1 of Diversispora eburnea. Classification (NCBI taxonomy): domain Eukaryota; kingdom Fungi; phylum Glomeromycota; class Glomeromycetes; order Diversisporales; family Diversisporaceae; genus Diversispora; species Diversispora eburnea. The sequence continues at coordinate 811 of CAJVPK010000281.1, read as the reverse complement.
GTTTTTTATAAAATTAGTAAAGGAAATGATTGGATACTAATCAATAAAAAGCTTATTGGCATAAAAATAAATTTTAATTTTCTTACGTGGTATTCTTTTAATAGATAAAACGTAAATTTATATAATTTCCTTTATTTCTTTCCAAAATTCCATAAAAAAAATCGGATTTATTACATCCAAGAAAAGCTTAGTTGGATAATATTTAAAAATGAACAAGGGTTCTGGGAATATACTCAGAATACTTTTTGCGCAAGAAATCATTTGGGTTTAATCCAAGCTTCAGTGACGAACCTCATCTATCTCCATATCAACTATATCAACTATATGGTGTTGTATTGCTCAAAATTATTTGACCTAATATTAAATTCTACAAGAAATAGATAGGTTAAACTACTGTAAATCCATTCATAAATTACTAATTACGCTTTCCAATAATGTGATGTAGATGAGGAAAATAAAAATTTGAAATCACAAAAGTACCCAAGACATACCCACCATCACAAGAAAATGAATATCCAATTTCCAATATTTGATACCACTCTTGCTTTTATATAACCAGCATGTTCACCATCAGATGGCCAGGACCATTCTGACCAATTTGATATACCAGATATTGTCTTTCCTTTATTATTATATACAAATAATTTTTTTTTTAAATCCAATGGAATCTTGCTCCAATAAACTTTTATTAATAAATTAGGTATAAATTTTAAAGATACATATAATTTATTTTGCATTTATTGAAACTGACTAAAAATAACATTTTATGGTCTGACTCATCATTGCCTAAGTGTAACCTCAGGAACTGATG